>CAJQZM010037655.1:0-13515 GCA_907164665.1 Colias nastes | reverse complement strand
AAATATATGAACATGCGCCGATAAGCGCTGATCGGCGCCGACAAGTTTGTTGAAACTTGTTGGAACTTGTCGGCGCCGATCAGCGCTTATCGGCGCATGTTCATATATTTTCCTGCGCGGGTTACCAGCGCCGATAAGCGCTTATAAGTTTCAAGCTTTCTTTCTGAATACGCCCTTAGATAATATAAGCTTCTTGACTTAACCTAATGAGTAAAATGGCCATAATAAATTGTTAAAAATAAAACGAGAAATATCTAAAATTGTTACATTAAACGCTCCCATACATTTTATTTCCCATACATTTTGTATTCATAGCAGATTTTCGAAATGATGTCCTTATTGTGCAATACAATGAGGAGGTCTATTTACAGTTTCTAAATGAACTTCCCTTCAAATTTGCGAAGTAATTAAAGCAGAAAACCAAAAAAAGAAAGAAAATGCTAAAATTTTTCATGTACATGGGATATTAAGTCAGTTCTTTAAAGAAACGAATCTTCAATGGCGGCGCTTATCATTCCCTCTCGCTCACACACGGCCGTACGGTATGCAAAAAAAAAATAGGGTAAAGTAAAATGTATTTAATTTTCCCTGTTATAATTTTTGGAAGAAGTGTACAAATATAACCCTCGAATTTAAGGTTTTTGTGGGGGGGGAGGGTAGGGGGAGTGGTGGGAATCCCTCCTCCAAAGGGGGGGGGTGAGGAGTCACTTAGTTTCTGAGATATTGGAGTTTAAAGTTTTGAGAATTGCCTTGAAATTGCAAAAAAAAAAATATGGACAAGAAATAATATGAACTTTTCACAGAAATATCACCAAGTTTCAAATCGTGGGTAATTATTGTACCGGCGAGCCTCATTTTTTTTTTAGTTCGTAACATTTTCGCCATTTTTCGGATGGTAATTGGTAACCCTTAAAAAAATAGTCCGGATTTTCACCATACACCATTGCTCGAACGATGAAGGAAAACATCGTGAGGAAACCGACATGTCGAAGAATCAAAAATTTGACGACATGTGTCCATTCCCACTTGTATAGTCCCAGCAGTGGGTACTTATATGGGCTGATGATGATGATGAATCTCAAACAAAGAAATATTTAAAGAAATGTATTGCTCAAAATTATAATTTTCAAATTTGACTACCTGAATTTGACTACCTGTCGACCCCTATGCGAAACCCGATCATAAATTTAGAATGACAATTATGTATTTGCTATAGTAAATAATATTTTCTTTAATAATATATTCTTTGGGGAAAGTTGTTCAGTTTATGGGCTAATTACGAGACTACGAGTATTAATGGGGATTTTGTTGCGTTCTGTATAATATGTCATTTGATAGTTCATATAAATACACAAATATCATAACAAAACAGTTTGTCAACAAACAAATTAAAATAATTAAGAAAATAATAAATAAAATAATTATCAATTTACGTTATTTTTATTTTCTTTTTTGCTGATCCTACCATCTGTCAAAGTCAGCTTTGGCCGCCATTGAAGATTCGTTTCTTTATTGAACTGCCTTATATCTCATACTAAACGTATGGGAGGGTTTCAAGTTAATTTTTTATATATTTCTCGTTTAATTTTTAAAAATTTATTATGGCCATTTTACTGATTAGGTTAAGTACTTTCGATATCAGTTTAAAGTTTTTTGATATCTGTAATAGTTACGGAATAATCGCCTGTGCACACTTAACGATTAGGTACACCCTGTATATTAGACCTTACGTATTTTTTGATGATATCTCCTTTCAGAAGCCTTTCAGAGTAATTTTACGATGAAAATATTAAATCCTATGATACAATATCAAACTAACGTCCTACGTTTTTTTAATTTTAATGTCTGTAGATGTTGCCGCTGAAATAAATTCAGTGGTTTCCAGATTTATTGATCTGCCACGACGACGAGCAATTGATATGCAATCCCCGTGTTCTCCGTGTCCCAATTATTTTTAGGCGGTATAGTTACCTATTTATAATATTTAAATTTTAAACTATTGTCGTTTTATAATATGTAGGTACCAATAATAAAATTGGAGTGTTGTTTTTAATATTAAAATAATCGCTTTTTAGTTTTTACTAAATACGAATGGATCAATGGATGTATGTACACGATACATATACCAAAATAGAAATTTTTAAAATTTTTGTCTGTCTGTTCCTGAATCTCTGGAACGAATGTATCTGGAATCCCATAGGAACATAAGGATTAAAAGGAGAGTTACGTGGGTGAAACTGCGGGACGCAGCTAGTTTAATAAAATTTCAATAATCTTACCGAATTTTGTCCTGAATGAACCTGAGCCAAAGGTTACAAAGGAATTACTTATAACGGAAAATCTTGTGTGACGTTTGTAAACGTTTTACTTTTTACTCTGACCTTTATCCGACTATTAGTTATGTTACTATCTGCGTTGAGATAGATAGTTTATTGGAGAAATCTAGAACATGTGACCCTTAATGAACGTAACAAAAGGAAATACCTATGGAAATACGCGTGCGTATGGTCGGTCTAGCTACCTATGAACGGTTTTATGAATTTCCATACATATGACAAGAGCGACTGACGTACGCACTGAATACTGATGGTCGGTGAAGCTCTGCAACCGGCCTTAGGGATTTCCCCACTATAAAAATAAGTAGGTACAATAAAGCTTCATAGCTGCTGCCAGAAACCTAAAACCTATTAGGTATTTCCTTTTGTTACGTTCATTAAGGGTCACATGTTATCTCCTAAATGAATTATCGTTTAAATTAATTATTATTGTTTAGGGCAAATTTCAAAATAATATACAGTATACATACCTAACTGTTTATTACTTACTAGTTATGTATTTTTAAAACTATTACTTAATTGCAATTTACATCGAATATAAGACGTTTTCCTTATTCATCTAGTTACTTAAACATGTTCTGCATCTCTTTTTCCAAATCCAAACGAGAACTTCTTTCGTATTCGTGGTAGTAACGATATACATAGAAGGGGTCGTACTAAAGTTGATAAAAGATGTAAGCTACTACAAATCAAATTGATGAATCTTAACCAATCTTCATTAATTATTATAGTATGCTCTTTTGCACTATCCATTGTGGCTGTAGAATAAATTCCATACAAATTCAAAAGAGTTCGCGGAGCACACATTACAAAATAAACCACGATGAGGCATAGAGACAGTTTTAAAGCTGGTACCAATTCATTAAAATTATTTCGTTTTTTAGATATTAACTTGAAACTTATAAGAAAGCTTATCGTTGTCATGATTAAAACCGGTAGGAAAAAGTTAAATAGCGCTAACATAAAATGCATGTTTAATTTATGACTGGAATCCACTAAACTGCAAACAATACCATGGTCCAGACGAATTGTTGTAGCTAATGTGAATTCGGGGATACTTAGCGACGCACACAGAAACCATACAAAAAATGTAGGTGGAGCAATCGGAACTCTAGTATCAACGAGCCGATAGTCCAAATTCATTGTTCGCGGTGGAGTAGATGTATCGCTGCTAGCAACCAGGCTGTGACGCGAAGACCGCATTTCTTCATCTTCTTCAGTACTGTTGCGTTTAACTTTTTGGGCAGCAAGCTTATCTTCCAGATTTATGGTCGCTAGTATGTGTAATGCTATAGTTGCCACTAAGTATATTGATGCAGTCGATGCAAAAATACTGATTCCTCTGAATGCTACACAACTGCTTCTGCCAAAGTCCCAAGTTTGTGTGTTACGTGACCATAATTCGGGCCCAATTGAAACACTGAGCAGCATGAAGTCTGCTATCGATAATTGGATGATGAAACAAAATAGACCTGAAAAGAGATTGACTACTTGTAATGAATTTACAACTTAAAAAAAGGCAATTTATATTAATTTTCTAAAAATCCTCATTAGATTAGTTTTTATGTGTGCATATAATACTTACTCAATTCTATAATACTGAACCATTTTAAAGATTCTATTCTATTATCAACCTAACTACTTCCAATATAAGGGAGGTTCTATGCTCGTATGTACATACATACGAGCATAGATAGGTACTGTGTACCTTTTATTTTATTCTCATCTTAAGATAGAGCTAGCAGGGGTGAGCGGCTATTTGTATATTTTAATAAAACTTAAAATATACAGCGATAAGTCAAATATCTTCAAAATCGAAACTAAAAGGTATTAATTTTTTAAGTTTCAGTACCTAAAGTTAATACTAAAATCTATCGACATCTTACTAAGACTGAAGACATCTTATAAAATAATATAATGTAGGTATCAAACTTTTGATTTTTATCAGATCGACTGTGGTCGAATGTCGACCTTGATTCTAACGACTCATCTGCATTCCACTGCACATACAAACAAACTTTGTACAAGATCTAAATTGCAATATGAAGACAACGATATAGCTGGTACATATACATATTTATCATTAAACAAATTAGTGAAATATGTTTATTTATTGTTATCTAGCGCTTAATATAATAATAATTGTTTCTTGGATCTGGCTATAGGTACTTATGTTGACATAAAATCAATATAATATAGTAGAAATGAAAGTTAATTACCGTTTTTCGCCCGTCTTATTATTGCTGCTATCAAAGCGCAGTTAGCGAGGCTTGCAGCGCCGGCGACGCACGCAATAAATATCGCAAGGACGAGCGGCGGGAACAGCGGAGCGGCCGCAGGAGTCGCGGGCTCCGACATGGCGTCGGCCGCCGGGGAACGCAACGGGATCAATGACTCGGCTGCGTCACCCGCGTACACCGAAGTCCCTTAAGTTTTTTTGCCACAAATGAATCACCGATCTCGAAACATGTGCACTGTATAAAGAAACGATTCAAAATACGCTTAAGGCGAAATACAATCGTGTTTGTGCACCTTTTGGGCTACGCCCCCAGGGTGGAGCATAAGAGCGCGCGGGACGCTTCACGAAAATCCCCTCACCACGCCACACAACTGAATAGATGACGGAAACATACGGAACTAACGGAGGTTCAATGAACTTTACTTATATTCTTATATTCGCGCGGTTAAAGCTGAGTAAAGCGATGCGGCAACGTCTTTTCGTTGCCGGGCCCATCGGACTAGAAAAATCGACCTTTGTTCCTTTGCACGAAGGTCGATTTTTAATTGGTACAAATCTGGTTACAAAAAGTGAGCTTGTGACTAAATTATTTTATGATGTAATTATTTGTTATTGTTAGAATTGTCGCTACCTACGTTACTAGCTTATTTGCAAATCTTTGTAAACAAAATTTATAGTTTTTCGACATGGGGACTTTACGTACAATATGATAATAAAAATACATAATAGAATAATGCTATTAACGTTTGGTTTTTTTACATTTTTATCGGTTTTAAAAGATTTAAAAAAAACGGGTTTTTGTTTTTATATCATATTTATTGAAAAAAAAAACAATAATAGACAAAAAAATATTATTTACAATTTTGATTATTTTTGAATAAATATATCCGACATTTTGATATATTTAACATCAGATATTTTCGAATGCTGGTTTTGTTACCATTTTATTGTTCCAATGTTTATCTTCTTGATACGACTTCTTCTCCTTGTTCCGTAAATAAATATGTCTCTTGCCCGTTACTTTGAGCTATCCTTGTACATTGAGGTGCTGAAACAACCATAATAAGTTATAATAGGAGAAAAATTCATTGATAATACCTCTTATAATACCACGATTATTATAAAGATACTGTCATCAAAACTAGAAAAAATTGCACAGCTGTGTACGTTCCTTTGTCGCTTTATTATCCTAGCCCGTAATAAACTCGATTGTCGGCGTCATACATAGCAAACTTTCTGAGAAAATCGTTCTTTTGTTTGCAAAATTTTACGGTTGACCGCAATTATTATAACAAGTGCTTTTATAAAAATTAGTAAAAAATTTCGCAGCTGTGTCCGTTCGTTTATCGCTCTATTGTCCTAGCTCGTAAAAAAGTCGATTGTCGGCATCATAGTTACATAACTACAAATTTTTCAAATATTTTTTATATAAAATTTATAAGTAATTATGCTTATGCATAATATGCAAATAGTATTCATAAAAACAAATTAAAAAATTACTCATACATACATTCATTCGAATTGATATATGTATAAATAAATATCCTTTATCTAGTATAAGTAGCTTTATATGTATATAATATCTAATTTTGACCCTTGTCTTGGGATTGCTCATATGTGTATAGAATTGTTAGTAGATCAGCAATAAGCCTAAAATAGCATGATATCTAATAAGTAAAAAAATTACAATTACCGGTGCAGTGAAAGACCTCAGACAATAGTTATATTACAATAAAAAAAAAAAAAACAAAAAAGTTATACGCAATAGGGTTGAAATAAAAATTGTTTCTGATCTCACTGGTAATTACCTACCAGTCAGTGATAACTTTTACAAGTCTGAAATATTCCACTATCTTCAATCTTATGACTTATAAATAAATGACATAAAAATAAACTTACACAAAAAAAGTACTATGTGAAACTGTCTGAAGATCCACATCAGTTTCTGGTAATCATGGTTTGTCTTTTATTGCGTCCTGGCTTGCAAGCTGCTCATCGGAGTTTTCGTGGTCGCGCTTCGCTGTTAGAAATAAACATACATACACAAATCAGTAGTATATTTATTGGAAAATGAAATCTCAAAAAACAACTAAAACATTACTTATACCAATAATAAAATTATAAATAAAAATAAAGACAGAGTGCATAAAATTATAAAATCTTGATTTGTGCGTTGCTAAATTCAGACTTTGTAAACATATATGTACTAATACAAAAATCATAAATAGGTACCTAGTAATCAAATTATAGGAAGATGAAATCTCAAAATATGACTAATAAATTACTTATTACAAATAAAAATAACTATCAAATTTTCATTTATGCGTTTCTCAATAATTTAGGCTTGTAAACATATACCTAGTAATCAAAATATTGGAAGTTGAAATCTTTAGACTTGTAGCGACCGAAAGACATAATAAATATAAATAAGCATGATAAACATTAAACTTACCTATTTAGGTTCAATAACTGTAGTTTCTTCATCTGCCTTCGCAACATTTTCTTCCTAATGTTCTCAACATCAATGTTTTGGCCACCAAAATTCACTATGTTTATGAAAAACTTTAGTAACACTAACACTAAATCACGTATGCGAGTAGACAACGGCACCGCGCGAAAAAGTTGTACAGGACTGCTCTCTAAGACGCGTTGGCGTCGACTAACAGGAGGCGGAACGGCGGAAGCGACCGGCCTGCGCGCAATTTTTTGCTCATAATTTATAAATATATTTTTTTTAAATTACTGATGTATTAATTGAAAAATCTAATCCCATACGTCCCTCAAGAATTGAATGGAAGTGGATGTGGATAAAGTTTCATTGATATTACTTTACTATTGTCCAAATGAAATTGATTCTCCGTTTAATTTTTGGGCAACTTCACAACGTTTTTCTATCGAGGCAAATTTTGTCAATCGTGTTTCGGTTCCCAAACGTCACTAAACAAACTCTTCAATTAAATAAATCGATAAATAAAAAAAATCAAATTCAAAGTTTTTGAAGAAAAAAATTAATTCTCCGTGCGCTCGAAACGTCTGTTTTGGGTCTCATTTCGCCTTAACCGGCTTTATTACTTTGTTTTCGTGCGTGCGAAGTGGCCGCCATGAACGACACTGTTCATCATATCGTGAAATGTGTGCAAAATTATGATTAAGGTCTAAGCATATAATTATTGGGTATCTTTTAGTATTCCAGGCTCGTATCGCACTACCTGTGCCGTGCTGGAAACGCACGTTGGAGTGACTGTCACTGGCTCTTTACGGCAAAAATAACTGTAGGTTAGCACGTTATCTGTATATTTTTTTTTTTAATTTCGCCGTTTTTATAGTACTTTTATTAAGTATTAAAATAATTATATAAGTATTAAAACGTACGTTCAATCGCTATTTTATGATTGAATATTGTAGCGTTACAAGATAAGTAATGCACCTACGACGACGAAGTAAGTAAATCATGACGATCACATATTTACATAGGTACTCAAAGTAAGTATATAATTCAACATGAATGTAAATTGGAATTGAATTACACAAGCGGTACAATCTCCAATCTTAAAAGATTATACGATAATAATAATAGATAGCTCTAGCTATCTGTCTGCCCCCTTGGTACAGTGGTTGACTCGTGAGCGTAGAGCAGAGAGGGTTCGATTCCCGATGGGGTCTATGAAAAAAACGGGACACAGAAGGCTTACTTGTCCTTGAAGAAAATCGGTCAGCGAAACCTAGACACATAATGAATTTGCCCCATACCACACAAGGGGAGACGGGAATTCACTTACTTATTAGTTACATATTATACTAACTGCACACATTGTTACGGGGATATAATTAGCGATCGATTAAGGTACGATAAACTTTTCAGGAAAAAGTATTTATTTTTACCCAAATACAGTAATTATTAAGAATCAACAAACATATATTCTACGACCGATAACAATACAGCCTAACAATAAGGACCAAAAATCCAAAAGGTTCTACCTGCATCGTATTTGCAGGGGCGCATCACGCATGAAGCAGTTTCCATTGACATTTATATGTTTATTGTGTTTCTAATGATAACTATTTATAGATATATGGCTTATACATACATCTTCTTATATATAAAATTCTCGTGTCACAATGTTAGTCTGCATACTCCTCCGAAACGGGTGGACCGATTCTCATGAAATTTTCTGTGCATATCGGGTAAGTCTGAGAATCGGCCAACATCTATTTTTCATATGTACCACGGGCGAAGCCGGGGCGGACCGCTAGTATTAATATATATAAATCTCGTGTCACAATGTTTGTCCTCAATGGACTCATAAACCACTTAACCGATTATAATAAAATTCGCACACCATGTGCAGTTCGATCCAACTTGAGAGATAGGATAGTTTTTATGAAAAAAAAAAAACGTAAACATGTAGGTACCACGGGCGAAGCCGGGGCGAAGCCGGGGCGAACCGCTAGTAATATTATATTTTTAACCCACAGAAGAAATAATAAATCATCTAAGAACTTGCACCCTCTATAGTTTCTGAATATTGTAGGTACTAGTACTGAAATAGTAAACCTTTTCAATATAACTAGTTATGAAACATATTGACTAGTCTGCGTTTAAGGAAATAACGATTTTTAGAGTCCGAGGGCGAGGCTGTTGTACTTTTTGGCGCATTGCCACTTGAAACCGCTGTAGTTGGGGTGAACTTACTATTATTTATTTGCTACTTACTTGTCACGATGTAGTAGTACCTAGCATAGAATAATAACTAGAAGCGTAGTAGTAAGTAGTAGTAGTCTAATTAGGCTAAATTTTGATTACAAATTTATAAATAAACGATTAACTACCTATTTCAGACTACATAATGTAAAAGCTCGTCATATCAATTTAAAACTTAGGTCTGATTCTAGTAATTATTCCTACTTATATTTACACGGTTTCTTAAATAGGTAAATTTATTATCTTACCATATTTACAAACCTAATAAATAAGTTTTTAAATTTATAAGTATTCTTTATTATATTTATAAAAATATATTTATTTATTTTTCTTCAGTTTATCAGTCTATGAAGAATGAAGATACACATGTCTGCTTTCTGTAATCAATTTTTATGGTAAAAGGATGCGGGATAAAGATACCTACTTACGCGTAATTTGTAATTATACAGTTAGATAAAAGAAAATTTTAAATTTATTAGAAAGTTTCGTACAAACATTGCAAAAATGAAAAGAGCTGAAATGATACATTAATAAGCTTATAATTTAAGCATAGTAGAGAAATAGTTGCGTAATCCGAAAAATAGTTCTTAGATGTACCTACAGTAGGACGTAATGTAGATATGTACTTGCAATAACAATGGCTTTGCGTATATTTTTTTTGCTTAGTAATGTTTTGGTTAATAAGACTGCAGACGGCCGCGGGCGACCGCCCGTTGGATCGGAGTGATGGATGACTCGCTACAATGCTCCTACGGGGACGAGTGTAGGCGGTGACATGACAGCCAAAATCTGCACTTTCCTCCAACTTTCTCTCCGAGGTGCGAAAGGTGTACTTTAGGGGCACGCAGTGGTTATTCGGTCTTTCGGTAGCCGACGAGGCAAAAGTGTACGCATTCTAATCTCTATAGCAGCCGGATCGATTCCTTGTCGCACAGTGCATCGTTCGCATTTATGATATTCAAATAACCTGCATGATATTTCCGTCTTTATAAAGAAGTGTTGAAAAGTTTCTTTGCTAATTTCAAACGAATCTCTGAAGTGAAATGTTACAAGACGATGGCGTTTCAAGTTAAAACAGTGATAGTAGTTTTGTTTTTCACGCTTCGAGCCGGTACGCCTGCGCATTTTCCCGTAAGTAAAAGCGAGGGCGGGCGGCGCTCTTTATATTTAAAGTTAATTCTTGTGTTATATTTTAAGTATATTTTATATATTTTTAATGATATCATTGTTTCAATATGATTTATTAAATTACTGAATGAAATGTATGAAAAAGAAAATTCAACAACTTAACTATATAATATGTCTTACATGCTAATTAAAAATATAATATGTGTTTTTAAATTCTCAAAATAACTAAGTACATATAGGTATAATTATTATTTTGTATATTAAATAGGTAGGTAAGATATTATTTATTTTATAAGCAAACTTAAGCACATAGGAGAAGTAATTTGGCATGATACCACGCCAATTGCAGACATATCTATAACAAATGTAATAGCACCAGAGCTGTGCCAAATATCCCATCTTTTTGAGGAGTGTTTCAATTTCCTTAAGTAAAAATCTACATAAATACAACATAGAACACGAACCAATCGGGACTGTTTGTCTTTATTCCTTTCAATTGCTGAAATCTAAATATAGGTAGTATAAATGTTGTGAATTTAAATATACTTATTCAATATTTTACCATTATTTTAAAATCGAGACCTTTAAATTCTTCAAGAAGTCTCCGTAGCTTTTCGTAGCGTTATTCATGTGTGTAACTCGGCTATTTTCTCATGGCAAGTGTAATGTCAAGTACGAGACATCTTTTGTAATTGCTCCTCGTATTGCTCTGTCAATATTAACCTTTTCGTTTTGGTATGTAATTTACATATTTGGTACATATACATGTTTATTGGAAGCATATTAGTAGATATTAATAATGTTTTATACATCCAACATTTAACATAAGTCACAAACAATGTTACCTATAGGTACAATTAAACCTAAGAGTTCTAATACTTATTTGATCTTAAAAATTGAAAATTACAGTGAAGTTAATTAATTCAGAATATATTTATTAATAAAACTATCTACTAGGTAGTAAATATTATATTGTCAATAAATAATTAATTGATTGTTGCTTTACCATAGAGCTGCTCGATAACTAAGGACAATAGTTAATTAATGCGCTAACATTGAAAAGTTAATTAAATTAGGCAATATATTATAGGCTGCATATATTTTTCTGTATTATCATTTGAATTAAGTGATGATGATGAATAGAGTCGATTTTTGTTACATTTATTTTTATTCTGCTGTCGTAGAGCATAGATCGCAAAAGTGGTAGGTATGTAAGTATATACTTAGTGTTCAAATACATATTTAGAAACATATTATAAAAACTTGTATATGATTACAAAGCTCATTATTTTAAGGTTAATGATTTTTTTTATATTATTTCATACTTCCTTTTATAAAATAGATTTGAGTCGGATTTCGTACTACGTTTTTCAATGGAATTCAGTGAAAATTTTCTTGCACTGGATTTTTTTTAAATAATATACCTAATGCAATAGTGGATTAAATAAATATAATATAAACGTGAATGTTTGTGAGGGTGGATGTATGTTTGTTCCTCTTTCACAGGAAATTTACTGAACAGATTTTGAAAATACTTGGCCAACGGGTTCATACTTCATCCGCGGGTGAAACCGCGCGGAACAGCTAGTTTATATTATATAATTATGTAATACAGAAATTTATACACGAGCCAGTCAGTTGAATTACAAGAATGGGGTAAATGTTTACATTTGCCAGCTTTGTATATTTTACCTGTAAAATAGTATCACGAGCTAATTTTATTCTCTTTTAATAAAGCAACAGAAAAGTACATAATTTTTTTTTCTTTTATCTCATTTTATGTTAAGGTACTCCTTTAGATAATGTAGGTACTAATTCAATTTCTATTAGCATTCAGATTACGCCCAGCATGTTACTCATCCTATTTTATAGTATTATTCTAGTAAGATAAAATAAATTTCCAATTAAGAAACTCATGAAAGTTACAAATAAATAACGGCCTTTTCGAAGCCTTGTCAAAAAATATAAAATAAGTGTTCCTGAAGAAAATGCACTTTCTCAAGTGTTAAAAACATGTGTCATTCTGTCACTCACAATCATAACGGTAATTCATTCAAGTCAACGCATTTGTTTGAAAAACAGTAAGTAAATAACGAAACCGTTGCCATGATATTTAAATTCAGAAGTGTTTAATAATAAGTAAACTGATGTTCTCGTTTCTATGGTGTTCCCCTAATTATTAAATGTTAATATGTTAAAAATGGACAAATAACTATTTAATATTAGCATTTCGCTCTCTATCCCTTCTTTATTCCTTTTTAGGAGATAGTTTCGGATGTATATTTTATTCTGTTGTGATTTCCATTGTCATGAAATAACCTCATAATATCAGCTCCTAATCACACAATAAAATATGTATCTGTACCTACGTTAATTAAACGTGGTAAAATAAGCAAACAATAATTATGAAGGTACATATTATATTATGATGTATTAAATTTATCATAAGCATAAATTCGAATAATTAAGTCAACCTTAAATATAATTTTTGTATTTAATAAGTACATAGGTGTAGGTAGGTACTACAAACAGTATTTTTATCCATTTGTTCTTCCGCAAAAAAAGATTAACAGTCTGAAATAAATTGACATAATATCTATTTTAATGACTCTTTTTTATTAAAAGCGTTATAGCTCTATAATAATATCATTGAACAGTACCTAAGTGGGTAAAAAAATGCTCTGTGACATAATTTTATGACTGATAATACTACGGTACTATTATAAAATTTGTCTAAATTACTTTCACCTCAATTCGCGTAACCATTTGGACCGATAATTTTATTTTGGCAATTACATTACATAAGACGATGCGGCGTTATGGTTCCACTGTACTGGATCACGTAGTGAGTTACACAACAGTTAACGGCACGTACTTAGAGTTTTCAATCGAAGTGCGATGATTCATAATGCCCCGTTTTATTTTAACTGCGGGCGACGCGACGACGAGACGCTAAGCTCGAATATGATGACTGATGAAGTCACTTTCATCCGCAATACTAACGTAATAGTCGAATTACTACCATAATTGATTTTAAACATTAATTATTCGCATTTTTTGCGAACTCTTAAGAGGCCGTATCGATTTTAAGAGTGATTTTGACTTGTTTC
>CAJQZM010037654.1:2645-15566 GCA_907164665.1 Colias nastes | reverse complement strand
TTAAATCTTAATTTAATGAACTTCTTAAATTAAGTCGAAGCAAATACTCAGTGCTAAGGTTATTAATTTATTATATTTATGGTACTATTTTAATATATTTGTCCATTAAAAAATTAAATACGAGTACAATACATATATTTGCTGTGTCGAATTCTTTAATGTGTTTGCAAGCCCTCAGCCCCCGGAATCACAGACACAATAGAAAATCTATTGTGTCGTGGCCCGATCGGGCCGCTCGGTGGATCAGGAACATGTATTATAAAAATATCATCATATAAGTTTTCGTTTATTTTTATTTCCATGTTGTTTTATGAGCGTAATAAATAATTATAAATAAATTAGAGCCGTTTATGTTTTTTTTACTCATTGTAATCGATTAAATAAGCTTGATATGTTTATGCGATATAATATCTTAGGTACTTTATAAAATAGATTTTACTAACTAATCCACTTACTTTCATTAGTATCAAGTTATCGATTGCCTTCCGTTTTATACTGTTTGTTCAGTTGTATAAAACAGTTAAGGATATTTAATTATCCAGATTTGACCGATGATAAAATAATTTTTGCCTTTTTTATGTCTGTGTAGTTTGGGAGTACGAGACGTAGGTAGACGAGGTAATGCACAAGAATATTTTGATTTTGAAATAAATCTGGTAAAACAACTCCATAGTTTTTTGTGCTCATTGATTGGCTTAGTATGTACTATGTATCTACATATAAAGTTATTAATCTTTATTGTCATTCATGGAAAAATGTTTTTCAATAATTATTAAATTACGCCATGACTCTCAATTTGAATAAGTAATGTTTTGTAGGTTTTATAAAGGTATTGTTCATTTACACGTGTAAAACAGTTGGTTAAATGAATTAACAAATAAAATTTAATATATGTTGTTACAGTACGCTATTCTAATAGAAATCGAGATTATTTTCTTCAATTTGAAAGCAAATCCTTTTGTCAATATCTCTGGGATTTTTTATGATTTGGTACTCATTATCAGACTAAAGTTATTACGCTGAAAGACAATACCTTAGAAAAATACACAATTATACATAGCTAGGTGTATATTATTGTACTTTATGAAAGCGGTTAAAAGTGCATTATACGCAAATAAAGTACTGCGAAGCTAACGCTTAGACTTAACTAGCGCTATTGTTATCTAAAATGCAGTTGTATGAAAAAATGCAGTAAAAAATGCTGTTGAAAATGCACGTCAATTAGGGGCCACTCTTGCCCCGTTCAACGCGGGTTGAGTGCCCCGTGCAGCGTGCCACCAACTAGCGAATAAAGGCTGATGTGTTTTTAAATAACCAATAGTATCGCTTCAAACTTTAAACTAAATGAAGCTATATGATTGGTTATTTACAAACACATTCCTCGCTACACATCTCGGACATTATTGGTGGAACATACGCTACACCGTGTCAAGACCGGGACGTGCCCCGTCCGTGCTCCATCCGGGGCTCTATCAAACATTATTGTATACTTATTGTATGTAGGTACGGCGTTGAAATGTGTCTGGATATTGTTTCTTTTGTTTCCCGGCTCCCGCACGGCCCGTGAATCACTGTTAATGGGTAAAATTGCATTGCCCTGTACCGCTTTGGGGCATAGGATATTGACATGTCGGATTGGGACGCAATGAATTGAATGTGCATTGAATTAATTTATACATGTGCAGTAAACTATTATTAATTAAGTTAAAGTGTTTATGGGTAGTTTATACTGTTACGTGGGCTATGATGACGATAAATTATAGGTTTGGTTTGTGTCGGTATTTAAATGTGTTTTTTTTATGTTTATTGTTAATGTCGTATTTTGTACACTAAGCGATCATTATCTACTCTATTAATATTTTTAATAGAAGGTAGTTTTTTTTTTTTTTTACGCTGCAATAGGGGAGCGCTTGGCCACGATCTCGCCTGATGGTAAGCTGAGATGTGGCCTAAGATGGAGCGCGCTTCCCTAGAATGTACCTGTTCACTCTCCTCTTGAAGACCCTAGTTACTATTATTTTTAACCGACTCAAAAAAAAGGAGGAGGTTATCAATTCGGCCGGCATAATTTTGTTCTGATATTAAAAACAATTGCTCACAGAGCCTTAATTACACCTACAAAAATAAAACACGCAATAAAGAGTCTAAAAGTATTGTTGTAACGACTTCTATAAATTGTAGTGACGTGGTAGTTCCTAAATATTTTGTGCAAGTTCATAAATTGTGTTTCGTTGTATAAATAAGAATTGCCGTATCACCTAAATTCCTTTTAGTGCCTCTAAGTTCATTAATCATGTTTTTTTATATAAAAAATACGTGCTCTAATAAAATGTCAATCATTCAAGGTACGCTATGTCGCTGGATTTTTAGTTTTTATTTTAATATGATGAAAGTTTCAAAGTAGGTACATGCATCAAATATATAGCGCAGATATGTATACTGTATACTTAAAGTATGTACATACACTTGCTCTTTGATAGAACCGACATGAATGTTGATTTATGTATTTGTTGCGACTTGCGACTGTAGGATTGAAGCAATGTATACTTTTATAAGATTGTATCTTGTATTTATTGTATTGTATGTAGGTATGGTTGCGCCTGCATAATAATAAATTAATAAGATGTAGTGCCATTTCAATATGACCTATGATATCTTAATTTTTACAAAACTACAAAGCTTAATTATCAAAGGTAATTAAGCTTTGTAGTTTTGTAAAATATTACATTTTTGGGTGTAAAACATATTTTGTAAAAGTTTACAAAAACAATAAAGTTTTGAGTTGAATTTAACTCGATGGATCCAGTACCTAATATGTAGTTAAATAAAAAAAAACATTCCTGTTTACATAAGTAGGTACATATACAGACTAAGGCCAATTAAAACATGCGATAACACGATTAAATATATATACATATATACGTTTAGTATCCGTTGTGTGCACCAATGCATCGTTCAACAACTAGCTATATAGTTATACACACAAACGACGATTAATTTCCAATAATAACCGGCAAAAACAATGATCGATAAACAATCGGCACGGGCCTGCGTAGTTTCGGCTGCGGTCCGAACGGGGTCAACGCATAAATTGAATGCTACTTTATATTTTGTTGTGTTCCGCTCGTATATCGTTGTGAATTGTGATGCCGGAATTGTGTGCGACTGCTCTTATAGTAGTATATTCTGCTTTTGGATATGTATGTAGGGATACCTAGAATGCCAAATGGGATAACTTTTTGCACAATGATAAGCGCGTAAGACTGTGTTTGCAATCAAATTTATTTCTTTATAAAAACTTAAGCCTTACAAAAGCGGCCAAAAAATGGCTCAACCTTGCAGAGTTTAGCACGAGATTAGATTAGGAATAGACAAACACAAAAAGGTGAAAACAACCTTACTATTGTTTTGTTATAGGTAAGATATTTACTTTATACTTTTGCATCCGCTGGATAGAAGCCTACTAAGTTATTTTGCAGTACAAAAGGAAACACGAAATTATATTTTGTTTGTATATTACCTATAGGTATGTAGATTTCAATGTTTAGGGGTAACATGTTTGTCGTGGAATTCATTAAAGTGTAACAAGCTGCGATATATTTCAATTCAGCGGACCCATCAGACCCGAGAGCGGAAACACAATTGCCTCACCCTCGCATTTTGCGAGCACCTACTTACTACGTGGGTACTTATATTTCGTCAAATGCCAAATTTAATGTAAGTATTCCCAGCACAATGGCCGGGCTTCGAGCTCTGCAGGCGCGGCTAGCAACCGAGCGTTTTTCCTTTGCCCACCATTGTTCGCACCAAGGCCGCATCTAAGAAACCGTGTACCAATTTTTTTTGGAATTGTGTCGACACGACCGTGTAGGCCTCGATCTCTCGAGATTGGGCCACTCCCACCACGGCGAGAGATCGCTGTAGCGTACCGTTAGGTAGTTATATTGCGAATTTGTCTATTGTATTTGCTAGGATGCCATTAAAAATTGACTGTCGGTAGGTTGGTTTGATGTCAAACATACGTGTAATAGATTTTGGGTTGTAGATCTTGTATGTCTTGTAAATAGTCATTGGTTGGATGAAACATGTAATATATCTTCAAAGAAGTAGAGCGTACTCTTGTACGTACATATTATAGCTCTTCATATCTTCATTGGAAATTCTATATGCTCTGGAATTTATAGCTAATGTTTGAAAGTCAAACAGTCATGCAAATAGTATTCAGGATTATTTAATATGAGATATTTACTTATTTAATGGCGATATTAAATTAAACGCAAGGATAGTAATAACGGTAAGCATGAGTTACGCGAACGAGCGAATATATTAAAAGAAAATTATTTGCCCAACGATAAGAGATATCCAGTACCTAGTAAATACAGCGCATAAAATATTATTGTTATCACGAAGTGTGTATGTGTTTTTATTGAAAATAAAACTTTTTTACGATATTCCGTTTATGGCGGCTTTTATGGTCACCGTGCACCGTTTGATGCCTTCGACGTGTTAAGGGATATATTTTATTTGTTTTCCCGGATATGTTTAGTGTACCTATTGTATCGTTTTAGGTATTTGTTTTGCAACTAAATTTCATGAGGATGTACGTATTGTACCAAATATGAAGTAACAAAACATACTTTCGTATTTATTGCGTAGGTATTGTAATACCTGTAGCTACTTTTATATTATTTTATTGCGTATCGTTGTGAGGCTTAATTAATTGATTGATAAGCGAAAGGCGTGAAACTGCACTTTTGCAATCGTTACTTGTTTGAATTGTACAATATTTTTGCGTATGACGGGGTTGGATATTGATCTTTATTATAAAAAATGGTGACATCACAAGGACAGATACACGCGCCTACTGTATACATTTTTAATCAGATAAACTTATCTCGTATCGTCTTGAAATCTAAGATTTCTTTTATTATAACGTCTATAATACTTTTTAGGGTTCCGTACCTCAAAAGGAAAAAACGGAACCCTTATAGGATCACTTTGTTGTCCGTCTGTCCGTCCGTCCGTCTGTCAAGACCCTTTTTCTCAGGAACGCGTGGAGGTATGAAGCTGAAATTTATATCAATTACTCAGGTCTACTGTCCCTTGAAGCTGTGAAAAAATCAAACTTCTAAGCCAACGCAATCAAAAGATACAGCCGTTTATGCCGCAAATTTTCGACACTTGCAAGGGAATCAAAACCTACAGGGTGCTTCCCGTGAACTCAGAATCTTGAAATTTGGTACGAAGCAACGTCTTATAGCATAGATAAAGGAAAAATTACGAAAGACATAAATTTTTAGTTACATCACATAATATATTTTTTTAAATAATTTTAAACTAACTACCCATTTCCTCATAAACGCGTAGAGGTATTAAATTGAAATTCATACCAAATACTCAGGTCTATAATACCTTTAAGCTGTAACAAAATCAAACTTCTATGTCAACGCAATCAAAAGAAACAGCAATTTAAGCTGCATATTTTGAAACTCGCAAGTACTCGCAAGGGAATCAAAACCTAAAGGGTACTTCCAGTCGACCTAGAATCTTGAAATTTGGCATGAAGCAACGTTTTATAGCACACATAAAGGAAAAATTCCGAAAACCTTAAATTTTACGGAACCCTCGGTGCGCGAGTCCGACTCGCACTTGGCCGGTTTTTTTTTAGCAATTTTAGCATTAGTAGTATTATGTTATTAACAATAACCACGTATTTTTGAAAGAGATTACTCGAGCACAAGACTTGATTGTCGATTCTACCTACTCTCTATAGAAACTGCAAATGTCCAAGTTACACAATAAATTAAAAACACATTCAATCACTAAAAACGTACTGACATAAAAATACGTCTAAAGTCTACTATTAGTGCAAAATAAATCAATACTAAAACAATAAAAAATATCCTCGCATTTCGCTCGAAGCATATAAATCCACGTTGTAAAACAGCGGACAGTTAGCGTCGATCCGCCGAAGCTACGGGTGGAATTGGTTTTCAGGCTTTTCCTCGAAGGTTTTTCTTCACATTTCACGTTGTACAACGTAGGTACGGGTCTAAACCGCTCCGGGAATAACCCCTTTTTGTTTTATCTACAATTGCTTTTTCCGTTTGTCTGGGAACGCGCGCCGCTTTTAGAGCCTCTGGTGGGATGGTTATGGAATTTTGTGTTGGAAACTTGGAACTTGAAATATTTTGTTGACTAGAGGGTAGTTATAGGTTAGTGTGTGTTGCGACTGTGCTATTGATAAGTGAGATCGGTAATGAGTTTTATGTTAAATGTTAAAAGCTGTTTAGTTTACCAAGGTAGGTATTCTACGTTTATCTACAGGCTACAGGATTTTATAAGTTAAGTTTGTTCATTCGTTTTATCAGGCTTGTGAAACGATATAAAAATACAACTGTCATTATTCATGAATCCAGTTATCTTAAAAAGTAAAACTGAAATATTATAAATATTTAAAAATGAGGAGCTATATTAAGCTTACGGAAAGGAAACGCGAAATTGCTTTATAAATGTCAAATAATACGGGAAACGCACAAAGAACATTTGAAATTGTGAGTCCCCATTCTTTAGGTATAAACGTAATATTAATTTTGCTTAGAATTATTAAATTTTACCCGCGATTCCGTCCTCTCGCCGTATAATAATACACTTTGATATTGAAAAATCTTTCATCGCTTTGTTTTTCTTCTGTTGATCTGAAGGAACATTTAAATAGAATTTCTTTGTGTATTTAAGGAATATATATTTGAGGACTTTCGTTTATTGTTATATATCAGACTGGATCTTTAATGACGCGATTTTACTAGATAAATAATAAATAGATACGTTATCCTTTTTTCATTAGGACTATTTCATGTTGTTTTTGAAATGTTGTATAGGTACGTCTCTATTTTGTTAATATGGTAACTTAATTTACATAAGGTACGAAATGTTCTCTTCGACAAAAAAATGTCGTCATACATAAAATAGAATAGCGAAATATTTATAAATATTACATATGCATAATATGAATAGCAGTAATATAAATCGCTTAGACAAATCTGCCGCCAATTAGACATACACGAGTCTTGTACATAAGTGATTAGACACAGTGAAGAAATGATGAAGTGTGATTATTCTGCGTTTGCCAATACGGTGACATAATCACTGTAGAACATGCACGTGGTATGGCAAAGCTGCTAAATTGTAACATGTACCAACTTATCATGGGCCCTCTTAACAATGGCCAGCGTTGGCCCAACATATGATCGTCGATGTTTGCCGCCAGTACGGCGGTTATGAATAAACACCTATACAACGACGACCGATCATAGACATTTAGGCCCTCTGCACTATCGTTATTGCCTCTACTCGCCCAACGTTGCCCATTGTATGTATGTGTGGTGGGATAATCCCATTTCTGATGTCAATTTTGATGATGTTTCTAGTTAAAGAACAATGTGTGCGTGTGAGATTTACAATTAGAGGTCAAGGAGTAAGATTAAAGTTCTTGGAGCAAATTAAGTTAAGTAGTAAGTACCTATGTGCAATCATAAATCAGCTAAACAGATGTGAAATGCATCTGCCATCATAATTCAATTTATAATTTTATACTCATTGTAGGTATTATGGATGCGTTTGATTTTGTATCTAACATTTTCTACATTTCATCATTTAAACTAAATTATAATTCCTATTATATTGATTAAATTTTTTATATCATTGTAATAAATAGCATAGACATAGCAAGTTTTATCTCATTTTACGTATTTTTAACGTTGATATATCCGACGTTGGTAACTCCAGAGGAACTTTTAAAGACTGATAGATTTAACGGCTGTCCGGTCGTTTCCAAACTTTTAAGACACATCAAAACTTTGTTTACCAGTAGTTAGTAATATTTTATTTCGAGGGGCAATAAAATCGAACGTAAAATGTTTGAAGTAGGTGTACTTTAGCACTAGACTGTATGTATAAGATTTCATTTCAACAACTGCAATATCTTACTCCGTTAGTTGTTAAAAGACTGAGTACCAAACATTTCGGCAGCCATGCCAAAATGTCGATTCATTATATCACTAAAAGATGATAACGTTAGTATCTATTTTCACTTCGTCATCTCACGTCACATTATGCCTTAATGCGTCGTTAAATAGTAAATTATGTACATGTAATAGTGAATAACGCGAGCGTCGTGGATTTTGATAGCCGTTGAACCTCGCTTCGGGCCAAACTCGACAATCTCGGGTCATCGGTGTGACGGCAGACGGGGCGGGGACGGAATGTTTCTAGCTCGGTTTAATAAGTATAGGTCGATAGCACATCTGCGATGACTGTATGGATGTTGGAAGATGATAGGGAGGTGGTAGAATTGAGTTAGGTTGCAGAAGAGCAGCAGCAAACGCTTAAGCATAAATTATAAGCTTGTAGTTTTGTGATGAAAGCAATCATGCGAGATCTTATGACCTGAACTATTGACTTGGTTATAATGTCTTACTTTTTACGAATATGTGTTGCTAATTTTAATTTATTAAGTATTTTGCTCTCTTTACACAAAGTGTCTGAGTTCTTCACGTATGAGAATCGTTCACCGAAATAAGAACTCTAGAATAAAACGAGAAAACTAAATTATTGAATCTCCACAGTTTATACCTTTTCGGTCTTAATAATTAATGTAATAAAGCCACACTAACAAGACACAGCTTTCATTAGCCGGACACATCGGCAAATATACTCAAAAACGCAAACAATTAAGGGCAAATAATATTTCCGTCTATTGGAAGTTTGAAGAGCAATAAAAATATACTCGAGTGGGACATAAACGGAATTGTGGGGGGTGGGGAGGGGTGAACTGCAGGGGGAGGGGGGCCCGAAGGGTGGCCGTGTTTACATTGTATTTAATGATTGAAAATACACGAAAATTGTAGCAATTTCTGTGTGGGCTGTTCGTACGGTTTTGTATTATTTTTGGTTTGTGTAATTTTGGTTTGTTGAATGAAACATTATATGAGTTGGAGAGGTAAATTGTGGATTAGACGTTTAAATAGGGGAGGTAGATATGTATGTAGTTCGATGTATTTGTAGATGATATGTTCGTCTGATTCATTATTTGATTATATATACTTATTTATATAAGCACTTTAATGAATAGTATTTAAAATTAAAATATCACGTGAATAGCATAATAATATTTGTAATAGTTATCACCTGATGCGCGAGTAAACATAGATCTACAAAAACAAATATTATATGGACATTAATTTAATCATTAATTCAAATGTTTTAAATAAAATGTGTTTCCAATATTCACATAATGTTCTATTTCATTACAATTAGGACATCCTATGTTAAAACATACATATGTTAAAACAGAGCTCGAGCTACGGAAAATATGTATTTTATGAGCGGTAGGTTATAGGTACCAAAACAATAATTGAGTACACGTTTCGTACACAACTAACAGACGGACAATGAGATCCGTTTGCACGTCAATATGTGGTGACGTCACATGATGTGTGTGTCTTATGTATTGAAGTTACTTGTTGTAGGTACCTATATGTAGTTAGAGCCCTTTCAAGAAATCGTGCAGGCTGGAAACTAGAGGTTTTAATTATTTTGACATATTTGTCACTTTAAAAGAAGTAAAATATAAGGACGAGGATCTTATAATAAGACATTTTTTTGGTAAACGCAAATAATAAAGCCGATAAACTGAGTTTTTTTAACCTACGTAATGTAAAGCAATGATTGTAATCATCTCGACCAGTTGAGCTATTTTTGAGGTAGGAAATGTCACGGTAAACAGACACAATATTATGTATTATAAACTTTCGTTATCTGGTCTGTGAAATCAGAAACACTTGCAAACTAAATACCACTTGATTATAAAACAGTTTATAAGCGATTACATTATTTCGTTTATTAATTACGACCGGCAATTGATTACATTTGTTAATTGTTTTATTCAATAACGCGCGTATATTTATCAAATTCGACTCGACGTATCCGTTCGGACGCAAAGTTCATAACATGAATTGCGGCGATGCACATACACGCCCGCTAATTGCTTGGCGTTATGTCACACCAACGCGAGCCTTGCGTAACATTCACTAGACTAGGGTTGTTGAGGAAGTGATTATGAGGAAGAGGAGGAGGAAGAGGAATTGTCACATACAAATTTAGGGGATGCGGATGAGGATGAGGATATTTTTTTGAGGAAGAGGAAGCGGAAGAGGAAGCGGATGAGGATGAGGGTGATAGGAAATTATAATCAAAATTAAAAACAAAAACTCTGAGAATTAAAAATTAAAAAAAAACCACTTTCCTGTCTGTACATATTGATATTTTAACTACTAGCAAAATTGGCCCTTTGTCTTAAACTACAAAAAAGCATCTTACTCAGTGTTCATATTCAATAAAAATTAATAATTAATTGGTCCAATAATTTTTGAGTTTATTAATTACAAACAAATATGATATATATATGTATATGACAAGAAGAAACAAACAAATAACAGCGCGGGTGGGGGGAGGGGAGGTCTCGCTCGCCCGATCGCGAATTTACAAAGCCTATACCACACCTATACTATACTATTTGAGTTACGAGTCGGACTCAGATGAGCTTTTGTTTATGCATATTAAGAACGCGAATAAAGTCAAATCACCAATCAACTTGTAGTTGATACGTGTAATATTCAAGACCAAATATAAAAAATAAAATATATGTAAAACTTGATGATATTTTGGATTATATTGTCAGATCAAAAACATAAAATATTGAAATTGACTCGATAGAAAAAATTCACGAAGTTACCTCTAAATTTCACACTTTTACGTTTTTTACTTGACATGGTAATGCCTATTATGTTATTTTTTTCATAAACAATTATATTGAAACATTTGTGAGAACTTTGTAGGACCACTTTTTTGTAATTACTTTTAGTTTTGGTTTAATCACGATAAAACACTTTTGGCGCTTACTATATTTTTAATTACGCAAGAAATCATCTTGCATCGCACGTTCTAGGAGCTTCAAACATAATTCTATTTCATACATCAGACGCTATCGCTCCGTTGAGACGAGTAGACCATGCTCAAATTGCTGTGCCGCGCGCCGATTTTTTAATAATATTGTTTTAATATTGTTTTTTTGAAAATGGTAAACAACAAAAGAACATTGAAACTTCAGAAACGAGAACTAAAAGAGATTCATATTTACTTAAATGATATCTAACTAATTTTCGAAGATAAGTTAATATACTTAGTATTGTAATCATATTAATAAATAATTATTATTTATAATAAATAATAAATAATTATTATTTATAATAAATAATAATTATTATTATTTATTAATATGTATTAATAAAAAATACGACTTGATTCATTTCAGAAACTTTATGCAGGTGAGTTTAGATATCTATTATTTTCGTAAATTCGTTTCCGCGGGCTTGACGCGACGATCTTAGGTTTACATAGGTACCTAGTTATATGGATATAAATATTTCATTCATAGTTTTACATCAATAAAATCAAGAAAGATTTATAGTATATATTTTATGAATTATAATATTATTAGCTAAAGCTAAGACATACCTACATACAAACATACAAAAATTCGAAAAGCTATATTTATTATTTATGTACTTATAGATATTATGTAATATTATTATGTAATACAGATTTTGAATATATTATATATTATATAGGTATATACTATTCACAACCTGTTTACGTTTTTTACTGGAACAACCATAGGAATCTACAAAGGGAGCGTCCATAAATTACGTGAGGTGTTTTTGTCCATTTTTTGACCCTCCCTCCCCCTCTGGTGAGATATCATGAGATTTTATTGAACCCCCTCCCCCATCCCCCCATCTCACGTGAGATTTTTCAAAATGTGGGTTTCTTATGTTTCTTATGTTTATTTGTCATTGTAAAAAGAAAAAAAATTGCTTCGTGTTTTTGTTTACGACTAGTTAAAAATAGTAATTAATATTGCTGAAAGTTATAGTGTTATAACAAGGTAACAATAGAATATTTAAATCTTAACCGTAACATTAAAATCTTAAGCATATTATTTGGATTAAATGGACCAAAAGAGTATAATTTGTTTTGTTTCAATTTAAAAAAAATTGCGTGATATTTGCCGACACCCCCCCTCTCCCCAACGTAAGGTTAGATGAGATTTTACTCGACCCCCTCCCCCCCTAAAACAACTCACGTAATTTATGGACGCCCCCAAATAGGTAGTAATTAATCTACCTACCTATTTGTAGATAAATTTGATAATATGTTTCCGCGGGCTGAGTAGGTATTGACGCTACGATCTTAGGTATACATATATGGATATAAATATTTCATTCATAGTTTTACATCTATAAAATCAAGAAAGATTTATAGTATATTTTTTATGAATTATAATATTATTAGCTAATGCTAAGACATACATACAAACATACAAAAATTCGAAAAGCTATATTTATGTACTTATAGATAATCTATAATATGTAATATTATTATGTAATACAGATTGTGAATATATTATATAGGTATATACTAAAAAACATGCCTAGATATTACTTTGAGTTGTCCGTATGGTGGAGGTAAGTCCCACGAAAATCGTTATTTGACGACTTTTTACAAATGGGTCTCACACAGTCACACTATCCATACCTACTAAATTAGCTTAGCTTACAAAAAAAATTAGCTGGTAAATTAGCTTGGAGAAATTTTTGCGTTTGTAGTAGTATATGGTCAGCAAATAAAAAAAACAACATTTTATTTTTAGTTTTTATTATAATATATAATATATGGGATTTTAAATCTAATATCTAATAAGTATCTAATATTCTAATATTCTAATATCTGATCTGATAATATTATAAAGGCGAAAGTTTGTATGGATGTATGGATGTTTGTTACTCTTTCACGTAAAAA
>CAJQZM010037650.1:0-17316 GCA_907164665.1 Colias nastes | reverse complement strand
CCTGGGAAATGCCCGGAAAATATCCGGAAAATGCGTGAAAATGTCCGAGAAAAGCGTGGAAAATGCCTGGAAAATCTTCGAAATATGCTTGGGAAATTCCTGGGAAATTCCCGGAAAATGTCTGGGAAATGCCCGGAAAATTCCCGGAAAATATCCGGAAAATGCGTGAAAATGTCCGGAAAAAGCGTGGAAAATCCCCGGAAAATGCCCGGAAAATTCCCGGAAAATATCCGAAAAATGCGTGAAAATGTCCGGAAAAAGCGTGGAAAATGCCACTTCAAATTTGCGAAGTAATTAAAGCAGAAAACCAAAAAAAGGAAAGAAAGCTAAAATCTTTCATATTAAATGTATATGGGATATTCATATTTCATACTTAATGTATGGGAGGGTTTAAAGATAATTTTTTTGATATTTCTCGATTTATTTTTAAAAATTTATTACGGTCATTTTACTCATTAGGTTAAGTACTTTCGATATCAGTTTAAAGTTTTTTGTTATCTGTAATACTTACGGAAAAATCGCCTGTGCACACTTAACGATTACACCCTGTATAGCCTATAGCCTTCCTCGATGAATGGGCTATCTAACACCGAAAGAATTTTTCAAATCGGACCATTAGTTTCTGAGATTAGCGACAAACAAACAAACTCTTCAGCTTTGTAATATTAGTGTAGATTAAGTTTTAGACTAAGTAGGCGAAACTGCTTGCTTAAGTTTGAATGTGTAAATATCAGGAATTTTTATTATTTTCGAACTCGCTATTTATTCGCTCAACATGCATCTTCTACGTATATTACAAGCGACTTTTAGAATTTTTAAGCTATTGCATAGCTTCTATCGCGGGCCTTGAGCGCGGGTACTGAATCGAGAAATTACGTAACGAAAAAACCTCACGCTCCCCACTCCGACGGGCGGAGGTGTGGCTTGAAGGCATAGCATGCAATAGCTTTACCGCGGCAGACCCCGAGTGACACACGTCGTTTTTTTTTGTATATTAATAACTTTAAAAACTATTTTTTGTCCAAAAGGTCGCTAATTTAGTGTGTTCGATGTCGAACAATGAGGACGGAGTTAAAATGGTGCGACACGCGGCCGGACAGATTGAAGCTTTATGCCCACAGGTATGGAATAATAATAATTATAATAATTATGATTATTTGGATTTTTGAAGTGAAACTTCTTTATCGGGGTTTGGTAAAAAATTGAGTGTAACATTTTTTCGTTACGCGTGACATTTTCCCGTTACGCGCCATCTTTTTCTTATCCCTACCACGCGTGATTCGACGTTTTTCTGTAAAGTTGCATATAGTAAATTATTTTTTGAAAAATAAGGTCATAAAGAAGTTTCACTTCTTACGTGTGTACACTAGTACACGCACATTTTTATTGTTTGTTATGGAAACAGTATATTTTTTTTTAATTTTATCACTATATTTTACACTATACAGTGTGCAAATTTTCGATGGGATAAGAACTTCCTAAAAATGAAAAAAGAAAATCTAAATTTGTTATTTCATTCTTAAAATCGGCAAAAATAGGCCTTCTTCTATCGAAAATTTCCACACTGTATACTTCGTATCTATTTCTTATTTATCATCAAAAATATATTAAAAATCATCAAAAAACAATATTTTTAGACACATAATATTAATAAATTACCAAAAACACACTATACAAGTACAAACGCGGGTAGGTGATAAACGGTGATTACTACATTTTACATTTTACAGCTATTTATTTAGTATCTATTTATGATTTATCATCCAAAAAGTGTCTAAATAACATCATTTTTAGACACATTCTTCATATGAGATATAAGAAAAGTGTCTAAAAACATCATTTTTAGACACATAATGCCTAAAAATTACCTAAAAGCAACATTTTTATACACTTTCTTCATATATTACACTTACCTAAGTATCTAACACTACTTATTTCGTATCTAATCATCAAAAATGCACTAAAAATACCAAAACACACTAAACAAACAATCGCGGGTAGGTGATAAACGCGTGTCGCGTGCTTGCGGCGCGCAGTCGCTCTCGCGTCATTTATCACAAAAAATGTATTAAAAATTACCAAAAAACAACATTGTTAATATCTTACACTACATATTTCGCATCTATTTAATATTAATCATCAAAAATGCACTAAAAATAACCAAAAACACAGTATACAATATACAAACAATTGCGGGTAGGTGATAAACGCGTGTCGCGTGCTAGCGGCGCGCAGTCGGTCCCGCGTCGCGCAGGAGAACGCACGCGCGTTCGCCCGCGCGTGGGAGGCGGCCGTGCGGCTGCTGACCGACGCGGTCGACGATCTCACCACTATTGACGACTTTTTGGCTGTTAGCGGTGAGTTCTTTTGAAGTTATACTTCTTTTGGCGCGATGGAGAAAAATGATGAGAGTGAATTTTTACGATGCGCGCGCACACCGACACCTAAATTTAACAGCATGAAGTTAGTTCTAGGTGGTATGAAAATTGATAACTATGTTCAAGTTGTATATTCTAGTATTTTTTTTCCATACGCCAAAGAAGTATAACTTCTAACGCGTGTACATAAGTACACACACTCTTTTTATTGTTTTAATTAGGAATTTATGCAAATTTTGTGTGTTTATTTTTATTAATATAATGTTTCCAGCTATTTACGACTATGATCAAAATATTATGTTTCGATAGCAAATGTGTTGAATTCTAATTTGGTTGTAACGTGTTCATGTTTTGTTTTTTTTTTATCGATCTACATTGATTTGATTTATAAAATTTTAATTTCTGCTAGTAATTGATACAAAATATGAAGGACTTCCATGATTAGTGCAAAAAATGAAGAATGAATTAATTCTCTTCAAAATCAATAGTAAAATGTATGTTTTTGTCATCACATTTACCAATCAAGACTAGTTATAATAAAAATAAATGCAAAAATCTGCCCAAAGGCAGAGTGCGATACAATTGACTTTGAACATTACTACCAAATCATAAGGTGTTAATTACAATTAAATGTTGTGTACAACACTGCTCGAACATTTTTAGTTGGCTTTTTACAGACTATTGCGAGTCTAATTGCTTATACTGCGACAATGGCACAATATACTAATAATGAATCTATTTATTCTGGAAACATGGACCCACAATTACAAATTTTACTTTATTTCAATTAAACACAAAATTACATTTTATTGAATAGCCGGATTTCTTAATATTTGGAACATTAGATATCATCATATCTCTTTGCCTTTTTATGTTCACAGTACAAATTATAACATTCTGAAGGCTATTTTTCTAAAATATGTTTTTTGTTTATTTATCTATCTCTCCGTATATAGAGAACCACATCCTAGAGGATGTGAACAAGTGTGTCGTAGCACTACAAGAAGGTGACCCGGATTCGCTCGAGCGCACCGCTGGCGCTATACGCGGTAGAGCTAACCGGTAAGTTTTCTTATTACTGGACTTGACAAAAGCGTTTGACTTCATATTCCATGAATATTTACTGGATTAAAAGTTGAAAAATGATGTAATATGTATCTTTATAGCTTCCAGAGACAGGCATATGATTTTGAACATTAATAAATTAAGAAGTAGTGTCTTTAATTCAGCATACGAATGTTCAAAATGCGGTATTCCACAGGGTAGTATTCTAGGCCCTATCTTATTTGTTTTATATATTAATGATATCGTGAATGTCACTAATAATTGCTTTATTTTATTCGATATTGGTATAAATGTGACATCTGAGAAGAAGAATAATGTTTATAAAACCATTGAATGGTTTAATTTTAATAATTTAAATATAGTAGCGTATGTACATCGTTTTTTTACTTAAATTCTTCAAAATGTTTTTTTAACAGATAAGTGTGTATGAAATTACACTTTTTTTTATTTCTGCCTCGAAGAATAAGATTATAATGGTATTGTCGAATATTAATTAGCTCTAAGTAATTATATTTTTGTCTGTTTGTCTGTCAGTGTGTGCTCGGTAGTCACGCAAGAGATGGACAATTACGAGCCGTGCATCTACACGAAGAGAGTTTTGGAAGCAGTCACTGTGCTGCGCGATCAAGGTATGTGGTTTTTGTATTGATACAAAATGTTTGTATTAGTACAAAAAATGAATGTTAATATACATAATAATATAATGAGTTTCATGTTGATACAAAACTGAATGTAAATTTGTACGTGAGAGCTTTATGTGAGATGTTTGTATCGATACAAAAAATGTTTATACTATAAATTATTATGAGTTTAAATTATTTTATGTTCATGCAAAACTGAATGTTTTTTTGTTCAGTTTATTTTTTTATGTTCATGCAAATCTGTGCAAATATACAGTACGTCTGATTTTTTTGTGTTAACACATTTTTGTAGTAATACAATTTTTTTTATTCTAAATACATAAATTTTAAATTCAATTCGACATGACAAAGTTGGATGTTTGTTACCTTGTCTTAAACGACTGCATGGATTTTAATAATTTGCGGATATGTTCAAAGAATTATAAAGTACGACTTTTAAAACTGATGGTATATTCATTTATTATATTTAAACATCATAATCGAGGTTTTGAATGAAACAACAGCATTTTTTAAATAATTTATATTTTTATAAAAGTATATAAAAATAACACTATACACTTATAATAACACTTAAAATGACAACATTGGTGACAATACTAAATCCTCAACCGACACTCAAAAAAATTGAGTTACTCAACTTTGAGTTACATTAAACTTGAGTTGCTCAACTTTGAGTTAACTAAACTTTGAGTTAACTAAACTTGAGTTGCTCAACTTTGAGTTACTCAACTTTGAGTTAATTAAACTTGAGTTGCTCAACTTTGAGTACCATTTGAGAATTCAATTTTTGAGTAATTCATTTTTCCGCTAATATTAAGTGGGTTAAGGGAAATAGGTGGTATTCAAGCTTCAGGTTTTGGTGGGTGAGCTCTGATGTATTCCAACGAGCGGATAATGGCCGCTGGTACTGGGGGTGGGGTTGGCACGTGGGAGCCCTGTAACAGAAGTTAACGTTAATGTATTTTATATTAATGGACGTGTATATTTATTAAAGTGTTTCTTCTTGTGCGTATATCAGTATTTCTTGATGCGGGTTGGAGTCCCGCCTCGTGATCGAATTTTTTCTATTCTTTATAAATTTATATTTATAAAGCATTTGAATGCCATAAAACCAAAAATATCAAATTCAACATTGAAAAAACTTTTATAAATACATTAAGGTATCATGTCATCACTCCGTAAACATAATTAACTCTAAAAACTAAATAACTTTTTACAACGACAAAAGATGTAGGAGGCTCTCTATTCGACTATTCAGTGCGTTTGTTACCTCATAACATTGGAATGGGTGAATCGATTTTGATGATTATTTTTTTTATTTGAAAACACCTTTTATATTCTGACTATGTACTACTGTGTAATATATACACGTTTTAGTTCTTTGATAAAAGTAAATTATTTACCTGTACTTGGTAACCGTTCTCGTCGGCTGTGTACGCGAATTGCACCACCTCACCCTCGGGGGATTTCCATTGCGCCGAGCCTTGCACTATTTGGGATGGGTTCTCCTGTGAAATCGGAAAAAGTGAATCTATATCACTACATAGTATAAAACAAAGTCGCTTTTTCTGTCCCTATATATCCTTAAATCTTTAAAACTACGCAATGGATTTTGATGCGGTTTTTTGTAATAGATAGAGTGATTCAAGAGGAAGGTTTTAATATATAATTTATTAGGTTTTAGACAAAGCGGGCGAAGCCGCGGGCGGAAAGCTAGTCTATACATATAATAAAATCGTAGGAAAGTCAAAACTGTACATTGAATATTTTTTAAATACTTGGGGCGTGATATACCATCGATATCGAAGCCAAAAGTATAGTTTTAGAAATTTTGTATGTATGTCCAGGCTAAACTCAAAAAATGCTGCATGGATTTACTAAAAATTTTGCAAGAATATTACAAACAGGTCGGGTCATCATTTTATTTCATTCCACATCGAAATCCTGCCTGTACATAGTTATGAATAATTACGGCTTGTGGGTTGTTCAAAGCGCCCTTAGCTTGCGCAGATAACCCATAATAAGTCTCCAACGCTCACTGGTACTGTCCCATTACTCACACATCGAAATCCTGCTTCAGGATGTTAGCATTCCCTTCACTTGGCTTATTATTCCTAGTGGAATGGTATAGTAAACAGTCTGCGATACTTACGGCTTGTGGGTTGTTCAAAGCGCCCTTAGCTTGCGCAGATATTCCGTTATCAGTTTCAATCGCCCACTGATACTGCCCCTCTACTCCCACATCGAAATTTTGATTCAAAATGTTAGCGTTACGCTCGTTGTGGCCGACGATATGGGACACGTCGGCGGCAGCGAAGGCCACTAGGCAAGAGATGAGCAGGAGTTTCTGGGGATTAAAATAATCGTTATTTCTTGCGTTTTTATTTCTGGGGATTGAAATAATCGTTATTTCTTGCGTTTAATGTTTCTGGGGATTGAATGAATCGTTATTTCTCTAGTTTATGTTTCTGGGGATTAGAAGAATGGTTATTTCTTGCGTTTTTATTTCTGGGGATTGAAAGAATGGTTATTGCTGGTGTTTAAATTCCTGGGGATTGAAAGAATCGTTATTTCTCTAGTTTATGTTTCTGGGGATTAGAAGAATGGTTAGTTCTTGCGTTTTTATTTCTGGGGATTGAACGAATTGTTATTTCTGGTGTTTAAATTCCTGGGGATTGAAAGAATCGTCGTCGAGGATTTTTTATAAATAACGCGAATGGGATTGTTATTTAATGTGTTTAACAAGTTTTGAAATTAAAGAACTTGAAAGTCGATCTATTCAATATCAATTCAAGTTTAAAACATGGGTATAAATAGTATAAGGCTTTTGGTATTTCCGGAAGTAACGAGATGGTTGTTTCTAGCGTTTAACGAGAGCATACGTTTACATTAGTCTTTCGGAATTCTAAGAAGTAATGCATGGTTATTGCTTCTCAATTTTTGCCTTCGTTTAGAAAAAATATCTATAGTGGAAAGCGATTGCTTATAAGTTTTCGAAGCTTTTTAAAACGCTTTTATTAGCTTTACCTGTATGTTTGTCTAACCGACTCCTTTAGACTTGATTTTGACCTACTTTAAACGGACAGATTTAATTCAAACTTAACACTTATCACGGATCGGCGACAATACAGTCATTTCATGAGTTTAAGTGTATTTTTAGTTGTGTAAAACCATATAGGTAATTATAATACTAATGATCCTTCAACACCCGAATAATTTAACTTAACTTTGCCATATCGATGTTTATGTCGTAAATATATATTTTCCAATAGCGTTCAGCCAAAGGTCACCATGTACGGTGCCCCGGGCGGTCGACCTCTCGCTTCCTTTGAGATGAGCGGGCGTAATGGTTGATGCAATACTGTTTAAGTGTATAAGTAGTGTTGATGGTAATTTGGGTGTGTGTGTGTGTGGAGCGGAAAGCGATTTTTCGTTAGTTTGGATAATTTGTTATTTTTACGGACCTATACGTACTTACTAAGTACCTATACGTATACGTATAGGTACTTAGAAAGTTATGATAATTAAAAGAAATGGTATTTATAAGAATGATAGTATGTTCAGTAGTTTAATAGGCATTCAAAATATTTTCGAATGATTTCTTCAATCAAATGACTGATTTGATCGAAATGACTATTTTTCAATCAATTAGTAGAATATGAACTACTGTTTTCTATTTAAAATACATTTCGGTCTTATAACATGAAGTATTTCTAAAATGGAGCACTTACAATTGTTTTAATTATTTTTGTTATAACACACAATCACGAAATCTGATAAAACTACATAATATTTCGCCTAATCAAACATTAGAAAATGCTAGTTATGCTACTTAAAATACAATATGGCTTTTCATTAATAAAAAAATGCTTATTTAAAAAAAAAACATCAAATTATGAAAGTCATGCAGTCTATTCTCGATTGCTTAATAAAATACTAACAAAAAAAGTAAATTAAAATCGCTATCCGCTCCGCTCGTGCCTGAAACCACACGCTCACGCAAATATGTAACCTCGACATTTGTGAGACGCTCGCTTCATTAAAATTTCATCTTTTTTTGTTTATTCATGATGCTTTATTTATTTAATATACAAGTTGCGTAAGTTACGTTTAAGTAATAACTTGGCTTACTTGAAATTAGCGTGGTGTTATTAAATAAGTTTGTTATATTTAAGTTGGTTTATTTTTTAGTTCGATTCTCGATAACTTATTGGTATGTTAGCTTTTGGCAACAATAATGATTTGACTTGGGGATATTTTTCGCACGTACATTGATGGTATAATGGCTAAGCAAATTTTGATAGAGTTTATTTTAAGTGATAGATTTCGAGTCGTAGTAACTGTTGAATGGTAGTTACCATATCGTATGTTGTAAAATGTAAATAGTCAGTCAGTTAGTTCTTCAAATTAAAATTGAACACCAATTTAGAAATAAGACGCACTTTAAAAGGGGTAAAATTCACTCGCCTCTAATAAACAACATAGCTATGAATTTTTTCTCAAATATTTTTTTAATAGATAATAATTAAACCACAAAGCAATCGCGATTAAAAACCTTTAAAATCGCAACATAACAAAAGCTTATCAAAGAGTTAAAAACTTAAATTTTCTTCTTTATATTCTCAAGACTATAATAATAATATTATTTTAAATCGCGCTGTAAAACGGTCAACAGTTGCAAGTATTGGAAAAAATAATGAATCTATTTTAAATTAACAACACCAATACGTATTTTTAACTTATTTCCAAAACCGATTATCTCATGATATAACACTCGTCAACAAAATAAACCGCGGTTTAAAACGGTTAAAATGCAAGTAAACAATGAATCTAGTTTAATTAAACCAATCCAATATTTAAAACATATCGAAATCCGATAATTCTATAACACTTGAAATAAACCCACTTTAAAACGCGCTTAAATAATTAAATCGGTTAAAATCACTCGTAAAAAGTAAAAGAACCAACCATGTTGTCACTAGGGTATCTGGTACACGACTATACTGTGACATGACCCAGTGCCCATATATATACTTGCTATACTGCTAAGGTCACGCACTCTGTGCTTTTTTGGTGACCTACGGACAAGTTTTGATGGATCGTCTTTTTTGGGTCATTATATATGACTAGCTGTGCCGTACGGTTTTACCCGCATTGCTCCGCTCCTGTTTGTCTAAGCGTGATGATATATAGCCTATAGCCTTCCTCGATACATGGGCTATCTAACACAGAAATAATGTTTCAAATCGGACCAGTAGTTCTTGAGATTAGCGCGTTCAAACAAACTCTTCAGCTATATAATATCATAGTATATACTAGCTTTCCGCCTGCAGCTTCGCCTGCTCTATCTAAAACCTAATAAATTATATACTAAAACCTTCCTCGAGAATCACGCTATCTATTAAAAAAATCAGCATCAAAATCCGTTGCGTAGTTTTAAAGATTTAAGCATACATATGGATATAGGGACAGAGAAAGCGACTTTGTTTTATACTATGTAGTGATGTAGACGAATAAGGGATGCCCCCAAAAAATCTTCATCATAACATATATTATATTTTTTTATCAAAACCTTGAAGCCGAAAAAGAAATTTCAATACGCAATATAAATACGTATTGTCCGGCCATAAAGTATTGATACGCCCACGCGTTTTAAAATTTATTATTTACTAGCTTTCCGCCCGCGGTTTCACCCGCTTCACTACGTAGTATAAAACAAAGTCGCTTTCTCTGTCCCTATGTCCCTATGTCCCTTTGTATGCTTAAATCTTTAAAACTACGCAACGGATTTTGATGCGGTTTTTTTTAATAGATAGAGTGATTCAAGAGGAAGGTTTTAGTATATAATTTATTAGGTTTTAGACAAAGCGGGCGAAGCCGCGAGCGGTAAGCTAGTTGTTTATAACTTAACTTATAATAAGTCTGAGGAGTTTGTTTGTTTGTTTGAACGCGCTAATCTCAGGAACTGCTGGTCCGATTTGAAATTTTTTTTCTGTGTTTGATGGTCCATTTATCGAGGCAGGCTATAGGCTATATATCATCACGCTAAGCCCGACAGGAGCGGAGCAGTGCGGGTAAAACCGCGGGGCACAGCTTTTCTTCTTTATATAATAAAAATGAATATTAAAAATTAATGAGTAATATAGTTTTTGAAAATAAAAAGCTTCTCTTTAATATTCAATAGTAAACGGAACACAACATAAAAAAAATAATTTTAAGGTCGAGTTGAAAAAACTAAACATGGATTTTGACAAAACGTTACGCCAAAAAATTCACAAATACATGCGTTAGACAACTAAACAAAAGTAAAGTATATCAAAATGGATCCAGCCGTTCCAAAGTGATGCAATAACCAACAAAAACGATCATCGGAATTTTATCTTAGAAGAATGACAAGTAGCTTTAGATTATTTGATCATAGTTATCAATATCTTATCAAAATATTTCACTGCATATGTATTGAGATAGATTTCTTACTGAAAATTTTGAGTGTCATGTTTGCGTAAGAGTTTTAGATAATAGACTAGCACCTTGCCCTGGCTTCGCTCGTGTTCATCGGAGATAATTAATCTTTAATGTAGTTTTAAAAAACACACTTTAACGATAGACTGAAATAAAAGTAAAATATATTTTTTTAAACAATTTTTTTTTATTATTCAAAATAATAAGATACACTCACGAAATTATTATACTATCCTTGTTAAGTGTACAAAGTTTTAATTAAATTTGCCTGTTTAAAGTGGGTCAAAATAGAGTCTTTTAAAAGAGTCGGTTACACACAAACATACAGGTGAAGCTAATATGAACGCGTTAAAAATACCCTATTATATTTGGTTAAGATGTTACTTTCTAATAGTAAGGGAATTTTTTACTATTATAACGATTTTCAACGCGATTTATTCAATATCAAAACCAAGACACACTGAAATAATCGAGTTAAAAACCCGTTAAAATTACGTACTCTCAAAATTTTAGTATTGTACTTTTGTCTTTATTAGTAGTGTTGTTTCACCGAAATCGATTCAGTAGTTTAAACAATAGATATAAATTTATTATTGGCCTATTTAAATAATCATAAAAATATTAGTTATGACACCATACATAATGTGTATGCTATTTTTAAATGTTAGGTTGCGTAAGGAAATAATGTCAAGAGGAAAAAATGCATGTCTTGTTCATCTTTGGAAATATTTTATTGTTTGAGTGTGTTGAAAATATCTTCATCTGAACTACATGTATGTGCTCATATTTAAACTAATATTATAAAGCTGAAGTGTTTGTTTGTTTGTTTGAACGCGCTATTCTCAGGAACGACTGGTCCGATTTGAAAAATTATTTCGGTGTTAGATAGCCCATTTATCGAGGAAGGATATATTTATAGGCTATACATATATCATTACGCTAAGACCAACAGGAGCGGAGCCACGCGGGTGAAACCACGGTGCGCAGCTAGTTATTGATACGAATAATATCGCTATTGCTATAGTTCTCGTAGTTTTTTTGATGGATTTTGCTATTTTGATAGAGAAGAACCTCAGAGAACGATAGACTATATTTTTTTGGTCAAAAAACAGTTAAATAATTATATAGAGAATTATATAGAGTCGAATATTTTCTGGGATCTTTACATTACATAAATAATGTTAAAAATTTATTTTTCGTCTGTATGTATGTCATTATGTTTGTCAGTCAAAATCCAATTCAAATTAATGTAACTTACACGAAAAATGATCGGATTGCTATTGCCGACAAGTGAATAAGAAATAAAACACACAATTTTGTTTATAAATAGTTTATTTAAACAATGTTAACATTACTTGGTTATTTCCTTAAATTAATCTATACATATAATAAATCTGTAGAAGGGTCAATTCTGTACATTGAAAATATTGAAAAAATAAATAGCAGGGGGTGTTACTGGATCGATACAAAACCCAAATATGTATTTAAAAAATTTTTTGTCTGTCTGTCTGTATGTGAAGGCATCACGTGAAAACTAACGGTTCGATTTCGATGAAACTTGGTATAATTATACCTTATTATCCTGGGCATAAAATAGGATACTTTTTATCCCGGAAAAATACGTAGAAAAAAAATAAATCTTAATTTTTCTTAATTTTACCGCGCGGACGGAGTCGCGGGCGGAAGCTAGTCCTATATAATTTCGTTAATCACATCAATTTGTAAATTAATAAATAACAAATAATTCAAACTGACTGGCATAATAATACTTTTCACATGACGCAAAGTATATAATAGTTTCTAACATACACCATGCTTTCTTTCTTGAGCAAAAATCTTAATATACAGGGTGTCCCACTATTGGTATACTAAGCGCGAAGGGACTTGTATTTTGCATACACTGATCACGTAAAAAATACATAACAAAATTACGTCAAAAATTTTTTGCTACATTATTCCTTAAATCAATGTTTGGCAGGTACCGCTTCGCTAATGTGAGCATTCTGTCTATGAAAACATAATCTTAAACGATAGCTCACGTGCGGGTGGCAAAATTGGGCGGAATGCTTGTTAGGGGTGTACACATAGAGTTTTAAGAATTCATATTTTTGAAAAAAAAAATGTGTCTGGAATTTTATAAGTATTTTTTACGTACTCAGCGCATGCAAAACTATAACCTCCTTTCAGCTTAGTATACCAACAGTGGGACACCCGGTATATGTATGAAAATCCAACAATGTTGATATCAAATTACATCAATTATTTATCAGCTAGTACCTTAAAGGAAACAATTTTAAATACCAATTACTCTAAAAATATTAAAATTCATCATGACTTATCCTCAATGCCAAAATCTCCAGTCTTTAATTATCATAACCCCGTACAGCATGTTTATTCGTGTCGTAGAAAAGGTCCCAGAACGCGAGACGGTTCGAGTAAGGCCTAGTACCCAAATGAACCATAGTGTTGATGTTCATGTAGTTGAGACTGTCTTTTGTGACCGCTGGCCATATGATAGGGATGAGGTCGGAGGTTTCTGGCGTTGGGTTGCTGAAATAGAAGTTATAAGTTGTTATGTGAATGATGTTGTTGGAGTCAGAGTCAGCCAAGAATGCAAGATTTCTAGGTATTTGGATAACATTGTCCAAAAAAGATAGGTTTATAGTTCAATGTACTTTTTTTCCTTTGAATGAATTCGTGTTATTGAGTATTGAAACTTGGTAAATAGGAAGTATAGATAGAATTTTAAGTAGTTTTAGTGTTGATTCGCAAACACTAGTTCTATGAGAAATAATAATGTGTTTGCTTGAGTTTGAATAATATACCGATTTAGATGAAATTCTGTCATTTGACAATATATTGCTAATTTATCAAACTTTAGTTTATCTATACTAATATAATAAAGCTGAAGAGTTTGTTTGTTTGTTTGAACGCGCTAATCTCAGGAACTACTGGTCCGATTTGAAAAATTATTTCGGTATTAGATAGCCCATTCATCGAGGAAGGCTATAGGCTATATAACATCACGCTAAGACCCACAGGAGCGGTGCCACGCGGGTGAAACCGCGGAGCGCAGCTAGTACAGAATATAATTGATTTTAAAATACATTATAATCTTACCCGTGCTTAACAAAATTGGTCCACAATTCAGTAATCCTGTCTACAATGAGCTGGTCTTCTTCACTCACGTCCTTATCAAAGATAGTCATATCGAACAGATATCCCAACTCGTCAGCATGAGCCGCTCCACCAATAGTGACATTGGCACGCTTCTTCACAAAGTTCCGACCACCGTTGTACGAAAAGATGTAATGGTAGACCTTCTTAGCGTTGCTGTTGACGAATCTTTCCACGCTGCGTTGCACGGGATGGTTGATGGAGAAGTCGGAGTAGAAATTGATTATGTTCCACTTCATTTGCTGGCTGATTGCGTTGTCTCCAATGTAGAAACGGCGGACTAGCTGCTCTCGGCCGTTTAAGTCTTCCACGTTGAATATTAAGGGTAGCAAAGCGTCGAACGGGTCGTTCGTAGTGAAATACTCTTCTGGTTTTTCGACGTATTGGAGTAGATACTCGTGGTTATTGTAACCGCTCAGTATGGCCATGTTTTTGGCTTTAGCTATTTGTTCTACGTTCACGGGATGGCGTGTTAGGAAGCTCTCGACACCTTCGAACTCTTGTTCCACGCAAGGACGGAATTTAAGAGATATTTCGTTCGCAGCAGCTATTACTAGTTTCACGTCTGTCTTCTTCAAGAAGGCTAATGCTTCGTCAATGCTGTCGGTTTCGAAGCCGAGCTGTTTGGCCAGTTTTGACGGTACAGAACTATCCGAGTCTTTGATGGCCCAACCGCTGTACACAGACCCGCTTTGTAGTATAGCCTGGTTGAAAAGTCGCTCATTGTTCGACAGCAAATGGTATTCGACAGACGCAGCACCAGCGCTTTCTCCGAACACAGTAATCTTATTAATATCACCACCAAACTCTTCGATATTCGCCTTGATCCATTTTAGCGCTAATACTTGATCCTTCAAGCCCTGATTGCCTGGTACGTCTGGCGTGTCCAAGCACATGAAGCCATACGGACCGAGACGGTAGTTCAAGGTAACTAGAATGACGTCATTGCGCACTATGTACTTCGGGCCATATAAATATCTGCCAGAGAATCCAATCTCGAAGCCACCGCCATGTATCCAGACGAGTACAGGCAAACGGTGTCGGGAACTGGCCTTGTTAGGAACGTATATGTTCAAGTGCAAGCAGTCTAGTGTACCGACGATGGAATTGTTGAATTCTTCGACTTGGGGACATATGGCTGAGTCGTCGTACGCCTCGAATACTTCTTCGAATTGAGGGTGCGGTTGTGCTACCTGGGGAGAATTTTGATTGTTTTATCGAAGGGGATATATTTTCTTAAATAAATAGTTGTACTATACTATAGATGATATTGATTTATGTATAAGCAAGTTTTAACGAATATTAAAACTGAAAACAAAATAAAAATCGGTGCAGCGGTTTTTTTTAGTTTATCGCAAGTTTAATATGTAGCGATTTTAATGAATGTGAAATTCATTCTATCTTAAAAAACGCATCTAGATCCACTGCGTAGTTTTAAACATCTAAGCAGACATATGGATATTTATACATAAATAGATTTAAACTTAATCTACATATAAATTATGTTTGTTTTATTCCTGTACTTATTGTAATTAATATGGCAATAAAATTCCCTTCATGTACATCCTTATACCATACAAACATTTTTAGTTACAAACTATTCACAATATATAAGGGAAAAATAATAAAATAAAACTGCTTAACTAATATTATTCTTAAGTATTTTAACCTTGATATTTATCTAAAACTGATAGTTACAAATACGTGATCTTTTATCGGAGTTGCGAAATCGCATCTAGTTATCTTGTTTCTTATATTTTTTGTGCAAGTTTAATGTTAAAAAAATATATTCTATTAAATTATATTATTTGCTGTTCAAATGATCGATTATGAGAACCGTATTATCTATAGATATCTATATCTATATTATAAAGCTGAAGAGTTTGTTTGTTTGTTTGAACGCGCAAATCTCAGGAGCTACTGGTCCGATTTGAAAAATTCTTTCGGTGTTAGATAGCCCATTTATCGAGGAAGGCTATAGGCTATATATCATCACGCTAAGACCAACAGGAGCGGAGCTATGCGGGTGAAACCGCGCGGCACTGCTAGTCGCTTATAATATCGATCGATTAGAAGAAGATATATTATTAAAAAAGATATTTGTTTTTATGGACATTCATGTTTATTTTTATGATCACCTATCACTAGCAATCTATCACCGTTCGGGCTTTCAAAGTAACTACCACTATCACCGTTTCAAGTTAATCAGTCGAATCTTAAGGAATCGGTTACATACGAACATGCAAGTGAAGCTAATACAAGCGTGTTAAAAATGACTAAATTGCATTAAGCATGTTAGCTTAATATCCAGCCATAAAAAAAAAATTGGTTCAAACTCACCCCAAAGGGATTATCGCCATTGACCACAGCGTAGGGAATGCCCAGGAACATGGAATAGTCTCCATCTTCAGCTCGCAATCCCTTTATCAGGCCCTGCTTGGTGTCGACCAAAGGGTCCAAACGGAGCCTCGCCTCCACTGCAGCGAATAGCAGGAACAGCACGAACGGTAGCATGGTGATGAATGGAAGATGGTCTGGTCGCTAGAGATGGGTTGGCGTGATAAGATTAGGTGTAGATTAGAGATGTAGATAGGTAGGTTATAAGGGTGCTATTCCACGAATAATGTGCGAGGATGTGTAGCGAGGAATGTGTTTGTAAAAACTAATCATATCGCTTCATTTAGTTTGAAGCGATCATATTGGTCACTAGCTGCGCTCCGCGGTTTCACCCGCGTGGCTCCGCTTCTGTTGGTCTAAGCGTGATTATATAGGTATATACTCTATAGCTTCGATAAATTGGCTATCTAACACCGAAAGAATTTTTCGAATCGGACCAGTAGTTCCTAAGATTAGCGCGTTCAAACAAACAAACAAACTTTTCAGCTTTATAATATTAAGGTATAGATTATTGATATTGTCTTCAAGTGTTTCAATAGCGTGCTCGTTGGATTCGTTTGATAAGATACGATTTTTGCATCGTTGCGAAACTCACACTTGAAAATTTTGGCCATATTTACATTAAAAACTGACTTGAAAAAAATGTACCTACCTACTTAGTTTTGATAATTATTATAAAAAAAAAAAACTAAAAAATCGCCTTCGAGATGTCATAAATAAAAATTATTTAAATAGGACCACATGGCAAGAATTCAAAAGAAGGAAGAAGGTTCTCAATTTCATTTAATTTTATTTTGGTTTGTTTCCTCAGAACTTCCTTAGAACTTCGAACCGATTTCGATGATTCTGTTTGAAGTGACTTTACGCGTGTTGAGAGTAAAATTTCAAGGTCACGTCATGGCAATACCGTTACGTCACGGAGCGAGGCGACGATTTTGGTATTTTGCCAAAGAAGTTTCACTTCTGACACGTGTGCTCGGCACATACGCTCTTTTTATTTGATTTGATTTGACATGTACCCTATATTTCCTACTAATATTATAAATGCGAAAGTTTGTGAGGATGGAATTATGTGTTATGTAGGTTTGTTTCACGCAAATACTACTGAACCGATTACAATGAAATTTAGCACACATATAGAGGGTAACTTGGATTAACACAGGTTTTATCCCAGAAATCCCACGGGAACGGGAACT
>CAJQZM010037648.1:0-15774 GCA_907164665.1 Colias nastes | reverse complement strand
AATTCATGGATTTGACGTCAGTTCTATTTATCTTATTATTTTTTTTTGTTGACTTGAGATCATTGATCATCATTATATTATTTTTTTTAACAGTTAGATAATCATAAATCATAGTGTATATATAATATATTGATCTTAAATTTTGATTTAATTATAAGGCGAAATGGTTTAACTCTCTTGTTACTTATGAAATTGGTATACAAAAAAAATTTTATATGTTTTAGGAGCATCATAAGCTCTAATACGAAAGCCTAAAAAAATGACAATATAGCATTCCACTCGTAGTGGCAGTAATTTATGACTTATAAAATTTTTATAGGCATCAAATTTATTTAAAGAGGAATGACTTGATTTTAACAACGTTACGATTTTACTTTACACAACTCGAATCTCGATCGATCCCAAAATTATTTTACCGTTTGTAAGCAAAATCTTTTCCAAGTACTTTTTTTACCTTCTTTTCATAATATTATTTATTTTTAATTTCCAGTCACTATTCATGTACCGAGTCGCCGCTCACGTGGTGATAGCGCTAATATTCGGTTACCTTTACCTCGGTGTTGGGAGCGAAGCTAGTAGTGTCCTCGGAAACTATGTGTACTTGTACGGGTCCATGTTGCTCGTCGTGTACACTGGGAAGATGTCCGTTACGCTTTCGTGTGAGTGTTTTGAGTTTTTTGTATGAATATATTTTACTTTTTTTTTAATTGCAGTATATTATACAGACAAACAGTATTTTTTCTTTTTTATAAATTTTTTGAAAATATAGGAAATTGTTTTTTAAATTTGCAATATATGAACATATTCACATACACATACAAACAAAATAATGTAGCTAATAAACTGAGTGACATAAAATGTTTATAATTATTGCGTATAATTGGTACGGGTTGATTTTACTCATTGTGTACACTAGGAATATGACGGTTACCGCGACATTGTGTGAGTTTTATTGATTTTTTTGAGACTTTTTGTTGAAAATTGCAATATATTATGTACATACTTATTTACATACGCATATACAAATACAGACAAGATAATGTACATAAACTGAGCTACAGTACTCCAAAAGTAATAATGCGCATAGAAATCTTCGTCACTGTTCGGCAACTGTCATATTCCCGGAGCGTCCGAAGATGATATGTATATAGAGTGGTTAAATGCAATTTCTTCATGCATAATTTAGTCAAATTATGTGTTTTGTGCTAAAAGAGATTAATATTTATTTGTAAGTAACGATTATGTTTCGATAATTCCTTGTAAGTAAATAGCGAGGATAACCCCACGATTGCGAATATATCTTTGTTGGATTGATTTACTTGGAAAATTTTATAGTACTTTTAAAGTGTCTTACTCAAGCTGGTGTAATGATGGAAGAAAAGAAGGTTAAAATAACACAAAATTTATATTGTTCAAAAGTATTTACAGTACTGATCATTCTTCAATATTATGACAATTACAAAAAAAATAAAAATAAAAACAATCAAAATCAGGGATTATCTTTATTTCTGACATTTTAGATATATCGGAACTTTCATTATGCTCTTCTTTATTTTCACTTTCCCTACTGCCATCACCTGTGTAAATCATTTCATCGATTAATTCAATTCACCTTTAAAAACAAAACCAAGAAGGGTATGTAATAGCAGCTCTATATAATTCCACACAGAGAGAACACGTGCAGTCACCACCAATAATTAAAGACGACTGACGGATTTTTGAGTTTTTTGACTGACAGGCTACCGTCACCTACCGCCCGATTTGTTTTTGATTGTGTATGACCGTGAATTGACTTCTATTTCTTTTGAACAAGGTGTAAAATGCAAGTGCATTGTTTAGGGCTCTTACGATTCAATGATTCGAGTGTTTTCGGAAATACGACAATTAGCGAAGATTTGCATGCGCATTATTAATTTTGGAGTACTGTATGTATTTTTTACGTGTACTTGTATGGGTCGATGTTGCCTGTGATGTATGAGTGTTTTGGGATTTTTTTCATTATTAATACATTTCATGGTTATTTTAATAATTGCAATATATTTACTTACTAGCTTTCCGCCCGCGGCTTCGCCCGCGTTTTCAAAGAAAAACCCGCATAGTTCCCGTTCCCGTGGGATTTCCGAGATAAAATCTATGTGTTAATCCAAGTTACCCTCTACATGTGTGCTAAATTTCATTGTAATCGGTTCAGTAGTATTTGCGTGAAAGAGTAACAAACATACGCATACGCATCCATCCTCACAAACTTTCGCATTTATAATAGTAGGAAGTAGGATAGGATAGGATAGGATAGGATTACAGTATGTATTGTTAACCAGAAAAAAATGACCAAGTTTTATTATATACCACCGGCACAATTAGCGGAACAGAAAAAAAAGTGAGACTATGAGATAATAACGCATATATTTGACGAAAATGTAATTAGACACAAAATAACAAATTGATTAACATCTTTTAACGACTTTGAAAAGTCTTCGTTATTTTCTATTGAAAAATAAAGAAATTTGAAATAAGTGAAATTTTCAGATGATTATGAACCATCACAAAAAATAAAAAAAGTAAGCATTAAATGATTTAACAATAAAATTAAAGCAAAATTAATAACGAGTGTTTCCCCCTCTTGCTCTGATTACGGTTTCCATTCGTCTGGGCATGCTACAGATTATGTTATCGATGATTTCTTGAGGCAACCGCTCCCAATGCTCAAGTAATGCGTTTCCAAGTTCATTCAGATTGTTGGGGGGTGGTATTCTGGATTTAACCCTTCTTTTTAGCAAGTCCCAGACATGCTCTATCGGATTCATATCGGGGGAATTTGCTGGCCACTGCATCACCGGTATACCTACGTGGCTCAGATATGCCTGTACCGATTGTGCACTACGAGCACGAGCATTATCTTGCATTAGAATAAAGTCGTCACCAATAAATGGGGCAAATGGTACAACATGTTCTTCTAAAATGTCTCTGATGTATCGATCTGCTGTCATGGTCCCTCCTGTGACTATGACTAACTCCGTGCGAGCTCCCAAACATATCCCTCCCCAAACCATAATCGAGCCGCCACCATAAGCCACTGTGTGGTCAAAATTAGACTGTATGTGGCGTTCTCCTTTGCGTCTCCATATTCGCTGTCTCCCATCGATCTGTTTTAAAAGAACTCTGCACTCATCAGTAAAGACAACCTGCTGCCATTCGTTCAAATCCCAGACGATGTTCTCGCGCATCGGTTTCTGTTCCGCTAATTGTGCCGGTGTGTGTATTTTACTTTTTATTTGATAGTGATAATTCCGATACCACAAAGACATTGAAACTCGTTTCTCTAACTAATAGGAGAAACCAACAGATAATATATTCTAGTTAAAGTTCAACAGTAAGTATACATTGAGAAACATTATTTATTTATTTATTTAAATACTTTAGTGTACTGCCAACAAAAAATTACAAAAATAAAACTTATGCTAAAAAATACAAAAAGAGAATATTAAAAACATCTTGTTAGGTACGAAGATATATCTAAAGTCAACCAGGCCGAGGATATTAAATTTTTGTTTCCGACAGGGCATCTTATATAAACCTGGAGCTATCTGTTTCATGAGAAATAAAAAAGAGTCGAAGTAACACAGGTACTTGCAAAGATATGTATGTTTTAAATTTCACAATGAAAATAATTATAAATGATGACGATAGCAGATAAAATATAGTTATCAAGAAATGAGAGTATATGTATAGGTATACGTATGTATACATGTCGCATTTAAATATTTTAATTTTGCAATGCAGCACTTATTATTAAATTTCGTTAAAATGTGAACACAACAAAAAATACATACAATACATTTATTAAAATACGATCTTATATCTATGTCAAAATAAAGAGTATAAATATTACATAATAATAAATTAAAATACCTAGATTTATTGTCATAAAAGTATAACAATTTTATTACACCCTTCTTAATGTAGAATCGAGATAGAGTCCAATCCAGTCACATGTGCACAGTCTTATACATTCACACAATAATCACTAGATATTAAATTAAACTATAAGAAATACCATTAACAAATAAGAATACGATTTCTAAAGTTGAATGTAATTTCTTGTACAACTTCTAAAAAGTTCAATGACATTGATAAATCGGTACGTTTGTCACCAACAAAGGCGACTTTCATACAAAAGCTCATATTTCTATAGTTTTGTGTAATTAATTAAGCATTTATAAAGAACTAGGTTTCCGCCCGCGGCTTCGCCCGCGCAGTCAAAGAAAAACCCGCATAGTTCCCGTTCCCGTGGGATTTCCGGGATTGCGTCATTTTCCCGGGATAAAAAGTAGCCTATGTCCTTTCTCGGGTATCAAAATATCTCCATACCAAATTTCATGAAAATTGGTTCAGTAGTTTAGGCGTGATTGAGTAACAGACAGACAGACAGACACATTTATAATATTAAATAGTATGGATTCACATACACATGATAATGTGCTAAATGTACCGAGCGATTTATATTTTACATGTACTTGTACGGGTCGATGTTGCTCGATTAGAAAAATTCAAAGACACTATCATATGAGTGTTTTGGACTTTTTTGACTATAAATATTTTTTGTTGCTAGTATATTATCTAATAATAACCCATTGAGCCCCGAACGGCCAGATCCGGCCGCGACACAATAGATTTTCTATTGTGTCTGTGATTCCGGGGCCTGATGGAATAATGGATAAACACTATGCTATCTTTACCAATATTTTGTAAATATTTCGTAGAAATTTATAACATAAAAAGAAAATAATCAGGCCAACCAGAAATTTTTATGACCATCTAAATAAATCATAGAGCTTCTTTATCTACATTGAGTATTTGAATAAAAAAAAATTATTGATTTTTTTATGTATTTTAAAACTTTATTATTAATAATATTGATATTTAATGCAAAAAACTTCAGAAAAAAATTTTTCCGTTAATTATAAGCATTTAAAAATTGATGAAATTTAAATTAAAATCACGTGACTACAAACGCGCCATGACTGGTCACCATAGTTGTGACGTCATAATGTTATAGCTATTAACTGCAGTACAGCGTTTACGGCTATTACACGTGACTATAGACAATAATATTGAAAATTTATTGCTAAAATACGATTTGTTAGTTGGTTCAGAATTAGTTAGTTAGTTCCGAAAATAATATTCTTGATGTTGATATATTTATGATCACCGATTTTTGTCAGGAGTTGCCTTTGTAGTATTCGTACATAATGGTACAAAACAAGAACAATAACTTTTGAGGTTCGCCAATTTTAATATAAATTTAAATAATATAATTAATATAAATATGTAATATATAATCTTAATAATGACAACAAAATTAAATAGATCAAAACCAACAAAATACTGTATTTATTATTTTTCTATCAACTGCAATGAGTGAAAACTAACATTATGACGTCACACGCGTTCGGGTGACTCTTCGGGAGTTGTCGGTGTGTCTTCGGTACTGGATTCAAAGACTAATTTTTATTTTGAAATAACTTTTGAATTATTGCAAAAAAAATTAAAAAAATAGTTTTGTTATAAAACTAATATAATATAATCTTTCCATTAAGCACAAATAAATTTTTTATTCAAAAACTCAATTCTACATAATAGGCTACAGATAACTGACATTTTAAAAACACACAGTATGGTGTGACGTTAACTAAATATAGAAATTCTAAGTAAAAAAAAGATAAATAACCTTTGTGTCATTATCTTGACGACTTTGACCCATCCCTGACTCAAACGTACGATTGTATCGCCTTGCGAATAATCTTATCCATGACACTGAGGTTACAGAAACGCCGAAAACGATGTCTATTGCATTATTGAAAAAATGTATTTGACGGCATCGACTAAAAACAATATTTAAATTAATAAGGCGTAAATGGAAAATTTTCGTTTAAAAATAAACATTTTACGATCTTATTTGATGCAGTGACAACTGTTTTGCGTGTCTCCTATTGTTTCATAACTTCGCACTTCATTTATAATTATTGGTCAATGACTCTACTGTTTACTATTAATAACTTAGTGTGGTTATGGTATAATAAAAAAACTGACACAAAAATGACGAAGCGTCGTTTATAAAAAATGAGTGGAATTTTTATACATGGCTCTACCTTAATGTTTATCCTGCAGACCATCCTACATACATCCAAAAACACACAAAAAACAAACCATTTTTAGCAGTCGACTAAAAACCTAAATAAAATTACATATATCCTTACACTAGCTGTGCCCCGCGGTTTCACCTGCATTGCACCGCTCCTGTTGGTCTTAGGGTGATGATATATAGCCTTTAGCCTTCCTCGATAAATGGGCTATCTAACACCGAAAGAATTTTTCAAATCGGACCAGTTCCTGAGATTAGCGCGTTCAAACAAACAAACAAACTCTTCAGCTTTATAATATTACTAGTATAGATTACAAAGAAGAACCCAGAATATTCCTAGTTACTCTTCAATATAGTCCAAAGATGATAATTTTAAGGTTTAATAAATAAGAAATTCTCACTGAAGGTATTGGACTATTCACTATACTATTAATGATAATGTCGGGAAACAATAAAGCAAACATGATTAGTCTAAACCAAGAAGCTTATAACTAATACACTGGAGATTGCACTATGACCATTAACTTGTAACAAGAAAATATGACCTAGAATGACGTCAGTCATGTTTTTTGTCTCTTTCTGTCGAGTGACCACGCTGGTTTGTAAATTCAGGATTTTTCAAAATAGAAAAAACTAAAAATCATGGTCTATAAATAATAACGACATAGGTATATTTTTAACAGTATTTATATTATAATATTATAGTCATACTTTATAGGTACATACAATTTTAATTGGTATAGAATGATAGTTTTAAATAACTTTTGGCTACAAAGCTTGGATATGAACCGATATATAGCATTAACATCCTTTGTAAATAGAGGAAAGTTGTGTTTTGCATCAGATGCTGTTTACCAAATTGTAAGCTACTCAGATCTTCTTTTTAAACGCGTTGCTTCGACGGGTCAATTTCAAGCCAAAATCATCAAAGAAAAACTGTTTATAGCAGCCTTGCACAAATTTCAGCTAACTTTACAAAGTTTATTTTTCAAAAGGTATTTTTTTCTGGGTCGTAATCCTCAGTAACCTTGATGGGCACATATATTTCTTTTTATTTTACTTTTTGGAAAGCTGAAATACGTAAAACAAAAAAATATAAGGTAAGTTAAAAAAGTATAAATTTCAATGTAAAAACGAACAATCTTATAACTACATGTGAGTGCAATACCGATGTCGTGTGTTGTTTCATTACTAGTAACAATCTTTAAAATGGTGTTCTAAATTTTCATCATAATATTGTTATTACAATTTAATCTCTTCGCTATCCATAAAAACTCGTCATCATGGTTACCTTACTTGTTAAATTTGTTTATTGAAAACTTGTTGAAAAATGATAAAGTATTAGGGAAATAACAAATTTAACATGACTGCTTACTAAAATGATGCTAAATTAGACAATTTTTGCCATTGAAATGATTCTAAACAGGTAAATGCAGGAGTATTGAGGAATATTGTAAATAACGTAAATATACACTTGCCTGTGAAATTCTATGCCAGAATTTGGTGTCCAAACACTTCTGCAATTTTGCACAATACAATGCATTCTTTATATTCGGAAAATATTCATTAAATAAGCAACAATATTAACTTAAATATTCGAAGCGACGCAATTTTTTTGACACACATGCCATATTGACAAAGTGAGAGTTGCTACAATTTTATTAAGGTGACTACCCATAATCAGGGAGTATCGCTTTTTAATAATTGGTTCAGATACTTATTTTATTTAGCATAAATAATAATTGTCTCATCCAAAAATGCTTCTGAATGACGTTGTTGGCAATTTATCAACAAACTCATGTACAAAAACTAACCTTTTGCACAGAATATTACAGCATACATAGTAGCCTTGGGAAAACTTCGTATTAACAGTGGCAATACCAAGTTAGGTGTGAAAGTGATAAAAAACATGAACTGGGCAATATTTTCTTGTTACACGTCAATGTTCATACCGAAATCTCCAGTGTATTAGATATAAGCTTCTTGGTCTAAACAAAGATATTTATCATGACACTAACAAAGTAGGTTTGTGTTAAAAATTGATAACGACACATAGTGCCAATGTTCAACTATGTATTATGTGGTATAATGTGGTATAATCATAGAAATCTAAATAACAAGACACTAGAAGTCGTAAGCGTGCGTGACCTTGTCGCCACTCAGGTGACTTTCACACCACCAGTGTGTTCGTCACTGTTCAGTTGCTCTGGAGACGTATGTGTGTAAACATGGTGTGTTTCAGCATTTCCCATTGCGGAAATTCTTCCACAAGTTGTAATTATACTAATATAAAGGAATAATATTTCATCGGAAAATATATTTTTTTAGAAATAATTCCGTTTTTCCTTAAAATTATAGAATATTTACAAGTATTACGAGTGTCACCATAGTAATCGAAATAACAATGAATGACACAGTCGACCATTCTTATTATGACGTTTTTTCGTATTGGAGCAAAAATAAACAAAACGTCTCATATACTTAGGGATGTTATCACTACATAGTATAAAACAAAGTCGCTTTCGCTGTCCCTATGTCCCTTTGTACGCTTAAATCTTTGAAACTACGCAACGGATTTTGATGCGGTTTTTTTTAATAGATAGAGTGATTCAAGAGGAAGGTTTATATGTATAATAACATCCATTAAATAGTGGAGAAGTACTGTTATTTTTGAGGTTTCTAATGTGATGTCGTAAATAATTACATTTTTTCCGCTTACATTGCAAACGCAGGCTGAACCCTACGAGTTTTATCAAAATAATGTACTAAGTATTGTACACATTGAAAAGGTCTACAGAAAAGTCCGCGATGGTATATGTCTATCTCTTATGGATAACCCACAATAACTTTTTTTTGTCATTTACTTTTTACGACAAATAATGGTTAATTTTCGAAGCGATTTTAACCAATACAGCATTAATCCTTAACCAATTAAATACCTTGAATACATTGTTCATTTAATATAGATCTATATGGCCCTTTACACCGTATGATTTAAGTGAATATTTTCGAAGATATTACAGATTTAAAAATTGCGGGACGTAGCGTTTGCGGCGGTACCGGCCGGCCGCCATTGCACCCGTGCGAAGCCGGGGCGGGTCGCTAGTTCTAAAATAAACCGTAAATTCGTGCGTTAGGATACATATTAAAAAGCTTAATTTAATATTTAAGTTAGTTTTCACTAAAACCAAGCTGTCCAATAAAAGGCATAGTTTACTTGTGTGTACTGTTTAGCTATCGGTTTAAATGTGTTGATTTTGGCGACAGCGGTTTTCATACGAATTATGACATTATAGCACTTCTATGTGTCTTGTTATTTAGATTTCTATGGGTATAATATTAGGCATTCTTAACGGAAAAAAATTAGTCATTCGTAAATACAAATACATATTGATAGAAATGAACTTTCTAAATTGAACAATAGGGGTACAGATAATGTTATGTACATTTATTATCTTGTTGCTACATCAAAATACTGCCAAAATTATCTAATAAAATATAAATTAAATACTTTGACTTGTAAATTGTTTATTTAATTTATGTAATAGTTATTTTTTTTTCTTTTACAGTTCCATTAGAAATGGCAATACTAAAGGGTGAATACTTCAATCGATGGTACAGTTTAGGACCGTATATTTTTTCGATATTAGCAGTGGAGTTACCATTTCAGGTAATTGTATTATAATTTAACTAAATAATAAGAATACTCTTTATTGTGATATTATAACATATAATTATTAATACTTTTCATTATGATCTTAATAGTAGTTCATACTGTCTTAATTTTTTTTTTGAAATTGATATTTTTGGTTTTATGGCATTCAAATGCTTTATAAATATAAATTTATAAAGAATAGAAAAAATTCGATCACGAGGCGGGACTCGAACCCGCATCCTTTCGCGCCATTCCGGGGCGGATGCCTGACCAATTCAGCCACTCGTGACCCGCCGCGCCAGAGCAATCGAATTTATTCTATTCTTTCAGTTTTATGTGTCTAAGGGACACACCGCGCGCCATCTATTGAGGTGATAAACAACCATCTCAACCAATTTGAAACACTTTTCAGTGAATACAATATTGTAACGATGGAACGCGACCTTTTTTGTTGAAATTGATATTTTTGGTTTTATGGCATTCAAATGCTTTATAAATATAAATTTATAAAGAATAGAAAAAACTTTTTTTTTTACAAAATTTCTATCCATTAAACGATACTAATATACTTAATTATAAAGATACGGAACAGACGGTTCGTTTTAATAATATATTTATTCATGGTTTCTTTATTATTTTTCAGGTGATATCGTGTGTATCATACGTAATCCTCTCATATTGGTTAACGGATAACCCCCTAGAACCAACGAGAGCAACTCTTTTCCTAGCGACTATAGTAGCTACGTCACTTTGCGCACAAGCATGGGGATATTTCATTGGATCTACTACACCTACTAAGGTGAGTTTTTTATCAATAAATAGCGTGTTTATCTGGCTTTTTTTTTTTGGAAGATATTTGTTTCGAGCTATTTTAATTTACGTTGCTTCTAAAGTTCTACCATGCCTTCCTTGAAATTTTGTCCAACTTAAATTCGAATATTTAATGCCAATTTAAAATATAATACCTATTTTGTTTACAATAGATAGTGTAAACATTTTAATAGAGTTTCTGTAAAGGAAATATACTTTAAAATTTCCAAAAAATCACAAATAGAAATAGCAATGAATCCACCCTTTATATTGCTCTATCTACACCACCCACATTTCTTTATAAATTATTCCTTCATAACAGCGTTATTATTTTTCTCTGTCTTTATAAAACTAATATAATTTTTTTCACAATTCCAGATCGCAGTATTCATAGGGCCAGTGCTGGCGTGTCTATTCTCTATATTCGGTTTCTGTCTCGCGCTAAGAGACACTCCATACATATTCCGCTGGTTGCATCACATATCGTACTTTAGGGCTGGCTTCCATGTTGCGGTACATTCTGTGTACGGGTTCAATAGGACGAAAATGCACTGTTCTAAAAGTAAGTACATATAAAAATATATTTTTTTTGTTAAAAAAAATAAAAAATAAATTTGAGAAAAACTGCGTAAATTAATCAGATCCCCATTAGTATTATTTCAGAAAGCTTTTATCGCTTGTATTACTATATTACATTTTTATTTTTTTTAAGAGCAAAATTATGAATATTATTTACTCCTCAATAATCCATATTGTTACAATTTATTATTCTTATATTTTTTCCTGTAAGAGTTATGAAATATGTAGTTGGATTCCAAATTAGCTACTCGTGCTATTTGATATATTACCATAATATATTTAATCATGCAAAACAAAATTTCCTTCCAGTCTACTGCCACTACATAACGCCAAGCACTTTCCTCAAGGAAATGGACATGGCCACCATAGACATCGGCACCGATATAGCCATAGTGCTAACTAACACGGTTCTCATGCACATACTAACGTGCACGGCTCTATGGTACAGATTAAATAAAAGATGAGTTGTCTGTGGTTTGACATTGACTGATACAATTAGTGTTGCCCGCGCCAAAAATAAAAAAATATTATTTCAGAAGCTGGCTGATTTTTTTTTTCTTTTTAACTGAATGTTTTTTTAAGTGTGAGTGAGATGGCATGCGCTTGACTAATGTGTAAGCGTGATAACAATATGTTTTCGTTCGTTTCTTGGCGCGGGTTTTAGTTTAGTTTAATGGGGGCTTTTCAGTTACTCATATGGTTCTTGTATTACTTTAAATAAATATATTAGAACACAAAGTATGGACTTAGATTTTAAGTGTAGACAATTAGTTAATTGTAGCGTGTTTTATCTTTTTTATTTTGTGTAAATCATCTTTTTTTGGAACGAAGCTCAGAGGAGCGAATTTAAATGACATAATGAAGTAATTGTGCCTTCTGAGTATTTACACTCATTGATATTAGATTAACACCGCTCTTGCCTCATATTTATATAGTAAATGTATACAAGTGGATATTGCGTTAGTGTGTATTTAACATGTTTAGTCAAAGAATAAATAGTATTAATAGACTATTTAATTTATGCTTGCCTACAGTGTTGCCTCAAGTCTTCTCAATATTAATACATGATAGGATATTAATTAATTGCGGCTTTTTTTGTTAAATTTTGTTTTTTCACAATGATTTGACTTTTAATTCGTTGTTCACTCTCTTTATTACTTTTAAACATGTATTGAGGTACATGTAATATTTTAACCCGTAATCACAATTCACAGTTGCGTCAATGCAGTCCTATGTTATCCTATCTTGTGATAGTACCTATTGTTTATATTAAATTTAGTTTTATTTTAGTTTAATTGTATCAATAATATAATATTGAATTTAGTTTTGGTGTAGGTTTTTAAGATTACATTGAACACAATTAGATTTGTGAATTGGCTTTCCTTTTAAAATACTTTTATTTGAAGGACACTCAAGTAATATCCAGTGAAATAGTATTTTAGAGTTAATTATTTATAGCCAGATTTACTTTGACATCTAATTTAAGATAAAATGTAGGAATTGTTATAATATTATATTGTTTATTGGTGAATGTTTATATTAATCTGAATTAAGTCACTAATAATCTTCTAATTGTTAGAAATCGGTATATCGTAATGTCGAAATAAAGTTAAAATTACCACAAATATGAAAGCGTACAATATTGCTAAGATTGTAGTACAAAGTAGATATAAATTGTGAAAGGTATTTTTAATTCATTAGTAAATTGAGAAAAATATTTTTCAAAGTTTGTATAATTTGGGGTGAAATTTTTTTTAATTTGATATTTTCAATACAGCTTTTTTTACAATATAAAATACTTAGATAATGGTTTAAGTATCATGTCGTTTAACTTTGAAAATATGTCATAACGTCACGTATTTTCACTGTTTTTATATTTTACTATTTATTGAAGACCAAAAATATTCTCTAATTTGTGATATGTCCTTAACATTGCCTACATGATAGCAATATTTTTTGTATTATGCCTGTTACTTAAAATACATTTATTTTAAAATAAAATCTATTTGATTTTTATTTACCCCTTGACTGATTCATACGTTATAAGTTAGAAATTATATCCCATCAAAATTTTAATAAAAAAAAAACACATGGCTTTTGTTTATCGACACTAGACTCTACAATTCCAATGCAGAAAAATCACAATTATTAGCACCATAAAAGAAAAAAATTATATTATTAGCACCATTGAATTGCATTTAGGTTAACATCTTCATATAATAAAAATGTAGAGTGTAATAAAAAATTAATCGCTAACAACTGCTTTTCTTTGCTTTTTGTAACGATTTTTAGAAATTTTCTCTATAATATTCTCTATTATGCCTCATTCCGAGACTTAGGTACACCCTTATCCTTAATCAAGTCATTTCTTTTATCCATAACTCATATTTCCTTTGGTCCTATATACATATAAACTTACATTTTAATGTACGTATTATATACGTGAATCGGTTTAGTACCCTTACCACAGATAATATAAAACTACACTAGTATACATACTTACTATATTTTGTTAGCTATCGAATCTTGCGTTCAATTAGATACTGCATGCGATAGCGAGTAGACTACAATCGAAACAGTATTTCTAGAGAGCATCTTTCAAATTTGTTAGTCATAGTGTCTATTATCTATAGAAACACGACACGATAGCGGTAGGATTTTGATAGGTTTTTTTCTATATGACTCATACTAAAGAAATAATTAATATAAGCTAGAGGCGCTGCAGGCTGCAGCTGTAGTCCTTTAATCTCTGTACTAATTTTCAAAACATTATTTTAACGCATTCACTAGCGAGAAAGATTACTGTAATCTCATTAACATTGGTATTGAATCTTACTTTTATTGAGTTATATTTATTATAGGCGCCTGAAGGTTTATTTGAGCAATATTTAGTTAAGCAGATTTGGCTTATTTGCTTATTTTTCTATCTATCATTCAAGTTTCGCAACTAAGTGAGATATCGGTAGCAAAGCGATTACATTTTCTAAAAATACATAAGCCATTTTAAACAGGATACTGCGAAAATAGCCAGTCAATTAAAAATGCAAAACTGTGTAATTAGGTATAATATCCATAAAGCCTGATTTTAAATAGATTAGGTAAATTGAGGATGTACAAAGAGAGATTAACAAAATGGTCAAAAATTATACTATACTAACATGTTTTTATAATTTATTACCAAAAAAGCTCGTTTTCGAGATTCACACGTTATATTCTATATAATATTGTGATAAACTGAAGCCAAAGTGATTTTAAGCATACACATTACACAATGCACATCACAATTATTGTTTAAAACATCAAAATAATGTGAATAGGTTTTAGTTCATTACAGTTTTATTTTTTTTATTCAGCTAAATAGTAATTAAAATGGTACATGACGCATGACGTTCTTTATGCATCGTAAATTATAATTATTGTCTTATTTTGACTCGTGTATGATTCTCGTGTCGATCACATGACGTGACTTGATATATTATTTAAACCTAAGATTTAAACTTTATACATTGAAACTTTTAAAATACGTGTTCATCTTTGCAGAACTAATTCACTTACAAGAAGAATACTTATAAGAAGTTTATTAACTCATGAAATTATTGTATTGTTACTGATCCATTTAAAGTGGTCAAAATCGATTCCTAGGAGTCGACAAACATACAGATGAAGCTAATATCTAGACGTGTTAACAAAAAGTGTGCGATTCAAATGCACTTAAAGATCACACTTTTCAAAGAAATTTCTAGTTCGGGGACTGTTACTGATGCTCACGCTATGTAAACCTTGTCTTTAAAATTGGTTTGGTATAATTTGACAAAGTACCTACGTAGAACTCTACGTAGTATTAATATTTTTCTTATTTATTTTTCTTAGTTATACCATTTAACCAATATTTAGAATTATAAAAATAACTACGTTAAAAACAACCGACTTCAAAAACGGGAAAGTAAAAAATAAAAAAGATTTGATATTATTAATTGCTACATATTATTTAGATGTGCTATTTACTAAAAAGGTTTGATGTCGGTGCACGGGCTTAATACCTACTATGTAAGTGCTTAGTGTTTGACAAAAATGCTCATAATATAAAAACTACTGGGCCTAGCCGAATCAAATTTTTATGGGACCAATTCGACACCATCCCGCATCGAACAAAAAAAGAATCACGTAAATCGGTTCTGAAACCTCGGAGTAATCGGTGTACATACATAAAAAAAAAAATACCGGCCGAATTGATAACCTCCTCCTTTTTTTGAAGTCGGTTAAAAAGCCGTTACATCGCGCGTTACACGAACAGAAAAATGATGCGGGTAGTTAGAACAGTGGAATGTTGTGCCAATTAAGTGATATTTTTGTCTATTCCGTGTGTAACCAGGCTTAGAATGTCAAGATGATAGTGATTTTTATTGAAAAAGCAAGCAAAGAAAAACATCCTACACGTGGGTGTCTGCAGTATATGTATCCTATACTACAGTATATATCCTACTCCATACTCCTGAGACACAGTGTTTTACTAATTCAGGAGCCTATGGATTCATATACAAGTATGATAAACATGCTCCTTTAAGACCTGTTAGGAAAAAGCACACAC
>CAJQZM010037647.1:3792-20542 GCA_907164665.1 Colias nastes | reverse complement strand
AGAAGTTTCACTTCTTACGTGTGTACACTAGTACACGCACACATTTTATTTATTTATTTATTTACTGTAATTAGTAGAATAAAATCTTATTATTATAATATACTAGAACTCCGCCCGCGGCTTCGCCTGCGTTTTCAAAGAAAAAACCGCATAGTTCTGGGTCTTCAGCAGTGCTACATACCAAATTTCATTGTAATTGGTTCAGTAGTTTTTACGTGAAATAATAATAAACATCCGTCCATCCATCTATGCATCCTTACAAACTTTCGTATATTTTATAATATTAGTCGGATAGTATTAGGGTTATCGATATATCCCATGATATTAAAATTAATTATTATTATAGTATAAAAAAACAACAAAAAACACATTTAAATAGGATTTTGAAGTGAAACTTCTTTAGGCGCGTTGAGAGTCATGGAGAAAGGCGACGATTTTGCTATCTTTGAATCTTTTCAAAGTAGTTTCACTTCTGACACGTGTGCTCAGCACACATGCTCATTTTTGTATGTTCTGTTTGTGAAATTAAAGTTCTTTTTACAATTTCAGGATCTCCATCTAGACATTTTGCCGCCAGAAAATCGAATATCCGCCACAGAATTGGCGGCAAAAATGACAGATAGTGATAATTTAGAAAAGCGCCATCTATTGGTAGATGTTAGAAGCGAACCAGAGTTCAACATGTGTTGTATAGATGGCGCTGTTAACTATCCTATAGATAATCTGTATAAGGATAATTTAAACGCTCTGTTGGAGGAAATAAGGAAGTGCACTAGTCATGGTAATGTATATCTGTATCTGTAGATATATCTGTATACGTATCTAATATCTATGCATTTCTATGTATGTTTCTATGTTTATATATGAATTTTTATTTATATCTTTACCTACCTGTATCTGTAGCTGTATCTCTATCTGTATCTGAATTTATTATATCTGTTATTTATGAAACGTAGACTTAAAACATTTAATTTCATAATTATTAACTTTGACAAATATTTTTGCACATTTTAATCAATCAGAAAAATCAGCAAGTAACTCGATAGTTACTCGATAATTGAAAATATAGTTAATTTGTTTTTAAGCTATTGCATAGCTTCTATCGCGGGCCTTGAGCGCGGGGACCGAATCGAGAAATTCCGTAACGAAAAAACCTCACGCTCCCCACTCCGACGGGCGGAGGTGTGGCTTGAAGGCATAGCATACAATAGCTTTACCGCGGCAGTCCCCGAGTGACACACGACTTTTTTTTTTTACTCTTTAAATGTAATAACAAAATCAAATCTTTATCTTCTATCTTCTTATATATAAAAATGAATCGCAAAATGTGTTGGTAAGCGCATAACACGAGAACGGCTGAACCGATTTCGATAATTCTTTTTTTATTATATTCCTTGAAGTACGAGGATGGTTCTTATGGAGAAAAAACGTCTGCGAAGCCGGGCTAATTTTTAATATTTTTTTATAAATCAATTTAACAAATATTTTTTTACAGTTACATTCATCTGTAGAAGAGGCAACGATTCTCAAGTCGCGGCGAAGCGTGTTCTTGATATTATCGAAGACAAACATAAAAACAAAATCAAGGATTTGACAGGTGGCCTGCATGCCTGGTCTAAATATATAGACCATGACTTCCCTGTATATTAAAATTGTTAAAAATAGCATTTTGTTTGAATAATGTCACTTAGTATAAAAAAGAGCGTGTGTGTCGAGCACACGTGTCAGAAGTGAAACTTCTTTAACAAGATTCAAAGATAAAAAAAATCGTCGCCTTACTCCATGACGTGACGGTATTTCCATGACGCGAGCTTGAAATTTTACTCTCAAAGCGCCTAAAGAAGTTTCACTTCGAAAATTGATAAAAATAGACTTTTTTTGTATTAAAATTTTAATAATATAACTTACTATAAGCAACTAGAGTCGCAATCGCCTATTAAAAGTTCGTAAAAAATATCATAAAAATACATTCATTGAAATTAAGACCTTATTCCGTGGCAGTAATGTTCAAAGTCTAATGTATCGCTCATTAGAAAACTCTGCTTTATACCCGCGTAGGCAGAGTTTTGCTTTGGACTATTTTTCAGCGCACAAGAGTGTAGACTTTGTTATTTTTACGTCAATGAATTAAGAATAATTTTAGAAGTTGGTAGAAAATGCCTTTTTCTATAACTTTTTATGAATTTACTGGAATATTGAAGAAATCTCATTATTATTGTAATTTATAAAACTTACATTAATTATGAGCGAAATTCGATCTTACAAACTACAGAATTTGAACCAAAATGTTGTTCGTACGTTGAATATGCAATACATATTGTAATATTTGTAGAATCAATGTATATGTAGTTAGACTCTTTTTTATTATTGTTAATAAAGAATATGAAATATAATGTTCTTTTTACTGAGTTTAAAACCCCTTGTATTTCCTTCAGTGCTAGAACCGAGAAAAACAAACATAAAGGAAAGTTTTTAAAATTTTCATCTATTATAATAATCTCTCTCTCTCTTCTCTCTTCTTTTTTATTATATTCCTTGAAGTACGAGGATAGTTCTTATGTAGAGAAAACGTAAATATTTACCACGGGCGAAGCCGGGGTGGACCGCTAGTAAAATTATAAATGCTAAAGTTTGTGAGGGTGGATGTATGTTGTGTACTATTTCGAGAAAAATCTACTGGACGGATTTGAATGACATTACACTAACGGTAATACATACATCAGAATAACAAGCTATATAAATATATCCTTGATTTTGCCCGTATGTGAAACCGCGCGGCATACCTAGTAACACAATAGGAAGTACCTAACATTATATATTTTGTTATTGTCAAAGCCAGATACATTGTCTCTTTGCGGATGAACTGGATTATCCTAGTTTTGGCAAAAGCCATCAGTAAATCCTCGAAATAGATTTCAATTTCTCCCTTGGACTGAAGTATTTTTTTGCCAAACATAGGAGCTAACTTTTCAGACAAACGTCGAAAGTAAATTATTCTTCATGTAAAACAACACTACAAAATCCAACCAGTGGTTTAGGCTGTAGGACGTGGCAAAGAAATATACACATAATATAAACATAATACATACATACAATCGATATCACAAATGGGTAAAATAAAACACACATTAAATACATATTTAATTAAATCATTCAATATTCCAAATCAATCTGTCATCTTCTAAATCATAGCGTAATTCCTCTTCATCATTCTTATCATCACGCCTCGCTTTGCCGCGTCGAATCTTTTTTAAATGATTTAATAAATTGCTTTCCTGTATTGCCTCTGCATAACTATGGCCTTGGCTCTTCACTCGTTGAAAATTCCTTCTATTTTCCATGTAATTATTATTAAGAATAGCATTTAATCCTTTTAAATCTGGGTTGTTGTGTGATAGCAAAATTACGTTAGGTCGATACTTTTCTTTATTTGGAATATATCCTAGCAGTCGTCTACCATTATAGTTTATAAATTCATTATCATCAACATCAAAGTTTTGTTGTATATTCTCATTTCGTTTATTATTATGGTCTTCATCCAGAGATAGTAGAATTAAGCCTTCTCTTCTACCATCTATGTTATGTTCCAAATTTTCTCTATGGTCGTTTAAATCTTGATTTTCTATATTGTCTCGTCTGAAGTTTTGATTTCTTTCTTTATTACTATTAGCATATCTTCTAATATTATAGAGAAAACTCGGTCCTCCATTCGCTTCTAAATTAGCATGATCAGAATGTTCTAAATACCTTCTAGCATTTAATTCTCTCATGTCTATATTAATATCATGGTCATTATTTCGTCTAGCTAGTGTATCATGTTGTAACTTTAAATAGTTATTTATAAGTCTCCTAGCATTATTTTCTGTAAGTTTCAATGTAGATTCTTGTTTATAGTCATCTTCGCGTATTTTATTACTATCTGCCAATACTATATCTTTAATTATATTATGCCTTCTAGCTTGGTTATATTTATTTAGATTTGCACCGTCAAGTCGTAGAGATATTTTTCTTTCCTTGTCATTGGTTAGGATTATAGGAATTTTGACATGCATCTTATTTGATTCATATTCAGCTGGTAGAGGTTTTCTAGGCTCTAGAATATCTACTTGGTGTAAGTTCTTTGTAGCAAATATATGTGTTTGTAGCACTGAAAACCGAGAAGTATTTTAATGAAATTTAATTAACGAAACATCAGTTGTGTATCGTACATTGAATAAAATAATCTACTGTGCACTATGATGTTATTTTCATAATATAAATATGAACTATACTATCTTTCAAGTTGGATATAAACTACACACTGTGTGCTCATTTTATAAAAATCGGTTCAGTAGTTTTGTAGTTCTAAGCGGACAAAAAACACGACGCGTTATTATCATGTTAAAAAAGGGGGTAAAAACTTACATAATAAAGTAAAAATTGTATGCCTATACATCGCTGTATATCGTTACAAAATCTTCAATTTAAAAACGCATTTATTTCTTCTTTTGAAGATAAGCAAATAAGCTAGCGATAAATCGAATTTTTAATTATTTAACATTTTTAAACTATCAATTATTCAACGTCTTGTAATTTTTCGCCTTTGTAATCATAGCAAGTTACTAAAATATTATTCTGTGGTCATAGCTAAGTCATAGCTCGATTTTAATATCTTTGCGACGAATAGAAATAGGAAAATAACATTTTACTTCGAATAATAAGTATTTAATAATAATATTTTTATGTACCTAACTACTTACTTACCTATTGTAATAAATATTTTATGGCAAAAAATTTAATATTCAAAAAGAGAGCATAGGTACAACATAGTTAGGTATGATTAATTATAAAACCCCTCCATAAAATTCTAAAATATTTCATTTTCAAAGTTAAAATTTTTGCGCCGACTTTGATGGAATTTATCATACAGATTTACGTACTTTAAGAACAGTGACTGACAATAAATAAATCTGACAAAAATATATGTTTTATCATTTTACATGCATAATATTATAATATCTCTACTTACTAATATAATAAAGCTGAAGAGTTTGTATGTTTGTTTGAACGCGCTATAATCTCAGGAACTACTGGTCCGATTTGAAAAATTCTTTTGGTGTTAGATAGCCCATTCATCGAGGAAGACCTAGGTATAGGCTATATATATATCTCGCTAAGGCCAACAGGAGCGGAGCAATGTAGGTAAAACCGTAGGGCACAGCTAATCTTTAAATTATGATTATTATTGAAGTATAATCACATAAAATGATGAGTAATTTATTTTGTTTGCATAGAAAAAACATATTCCCGCTACTAAGTACCTAAAAAGATGACTCATTCTACGTTTCCCAAATCATTCCCGATTCACAAACAAACGAATATCAACCTTAACCCATTATAATAAGAATGACGTTCTAAAAACCATTCTATACAATCAAATTGTCACTGAATTCCAAGACAAAACCAAAACAAACAGTATTATAACCTTTATTACAATTACAATAGAGTCGTTAACACCTTTCAAGTTTTGTTTTACTGGTTCATCACCTTTTTAGAAATACGTATAAGTATATCATTATGCGAATTTAGACCATATTTCTTTGAAAATAAAGTTTATTTTGTAGCTAGTTGTATACTAAGGTTGCGACCCGAGCCCTTTCCGCCATTAATTCTTATTGGCTGTTAGGGGTGCGCGCGCAAAATGACATAATTGACGGAGATTTTTGCTTTTTAATGTACATTGCTGGTTTCTTAAATAAATATTATTTAGGATACATAGTACGAACAGCTTTCGACGTTTTATTAATAAGAAGTGCTTATAACTCCAGCTTGCATTATTGTAGTAATAGAATATTCATAAAAAGTTCATAAATTTCGATTATATTTGAAAAAAATGTTGCATAACATTTTTAGGTATTTATAGGTATTTTCGTAAACATGCATATTACATATTCAATTATTTATTAAGCTACTTTAATTCCAATTTAGAGCTGTAAATGCTTTAATACTAAAAATAAAACACAAACGAAACGAATGCATAGATCAGGTATAGTCTGAATTACAACAGCAGCTGTTTTAATACCTGTAACTTTTTCTTATTCGTATTCTAATGTAATTTCCTATACACGTAGGTAAAACTGTTGAACAGCTTACACGTAGGTAAAGCTGTTGCTGTTGAACTGTTACCTACGTGTATAGGAAAAAGTTGAAGGCAAAAGCTAGATAAAATCACAAACTACTAGCTCTACATCCTAGGCTTTGTCCGCTTTGTCTAACAATAAACAAATTATGTATGTGTAATATTCTCTTTTTTGAAGTCGGTCATCCCAAAAGCAGCAATGTACATCATACACTATGCAAATAAACGCACATAGATAACTACGTATATATTTATATTTGCAAAGTCCCGCGACACCGCGTCCAGTCTGTGATTTCGTTAATCCGTGTAACATTCAAAAGTGCGGGAAAATTACTTTTTTTTTAATAATGTGATTATTTTTTTTTATAACTTTTTTTATCTTTATAGTTGGCCAGATTGTTTTTAAAAAAGAAAACAGATAATATAATATTTTTATTTATGTTTTGAATTGGAACTTAAATAAAAACATCTACTTAATTATAATTGTGTGATATCGGATTAATTTTTATAAACATAATTAAATTACTTATTTATAATTAAATACAATTTAAAACAATTTGTAATTACAAAAGTATTGAGAACTTCGCATTTTTTTAAATCTATTCATTAATTATTTTAGTTGTTGTTTACACTAATTTGTAAATTGTAATAAATGAAAATGCTGCTGAGTTTATTATCTCCATAATTATGTTATTTGTATCTACAATTTAATCTAAAATATTTAATTTTACAATGTGTGCTTAAATAAAAGTAAAATAATTATTTAATACAACCAATAGTGCCATGATATGCTATATATTACACAAACATCAAATGTTATTTCAACAAAGAATATTTTCTTGTTGCGCAACCGCTTTTTTTTTTCGCGAAAAGCTTAGAAAACTAAGTTGTACTTATTAGAAAATTATTTGCGACTTAACTAATATAACGTAGCCTAACAGAAACTAACTAATAAACGATAATAAGAAATAGATTAATGTGCTCCTATTGAGATATTATTTTAAAAATATTTAATTAAATATCTCCTAAATCTAAAACATCCTAAAAATATTTCAATTAAGCTATCAAATCTATGAAAACTTTAAAGTTAGAGTAATTTCATAGTACTACAACAATTTCGTATTGAAAATACATACGTCGTAACTCGTAACGCGTAATAATATTAAAAAAAAATTAAACGTAACTTTTATAATCCTAGGAAACATTAAAAAATCATCGGAATTTTGGCTAGGTACAGATACATCAATGAACCGCCAAAATTAAAAAAAAAAAACAAGGCAAGGGTCATGACATCATACAGCCAATAGACTAAGGCGAAGGGCGCATCAATACAGCCAAAGAAAGGTCATGACAGATAATTAATCAAAATGGCGAACGTTGGCAAAGTTCTGGCCACAATAAAGGCGGTGATCACCCGTCTGGTGTTCGCGTGCCATGGGATCGTCGCGATATGGCAAGTGACAGTTTTCAAAGACAATATGGAGTATTGGTATTTGGCGTCGCCTATACTGTTACTTATTTTTGAAGGCGTGTTCACATTGACCATTAAAGAGAATCAGGAGTGGAAATGGTGAGTAATGTTAACATGGTTGGCTTTTTAAATTATTTTTTATAGACTCTACAGTCTACACAATACTATCTAGGTATATGTACACACACCTTATACACATAACGGTGCATTTACATCAAGCGAACAAAGAGCTAGAGCCAGAACATGAGCATTATTTCGTGACCTTTTAGTGTAAACGAAAACTTGTATTCAGTGTTGTTCAGTATTAGAACATTGCATAGAATCTTTTCAAACGCACTAATAACAATGAAAGAATGATCTACGCCTGTTTACACTAAAAGAATTTGACATAGTGGGGTTAGAATGAGCATTCGCTCGTTTTATGCACTGTTGGCTCTACCTTCAATGCTACGGCTACGAACGCAGGTCTACGCCATTGTAGCACCGAAACAGATGATATTAGTTGCGATTTTTTGTGATTTTTAGTTTTGTTTAATGATTTAATTATTTTAAACAGAAGCAGTCATTGCTCGAATTAACTTATAAAATTCATTTATGATGTCTCTACTTTGGAAATAAATCTTAAAAGAGGAACTCTTGTAAACTACAAGGAAAGATCTGTATTTTTTTCACATACTATGATAATAATATAACACAACACATTAAAGTTGTTTAAATTATTGTCTCTGCGTGTTGTTCCTGTGTCCCCACGTAAGCCTCTCAAAGGTCCGGGTATTTTGATGGTATTATTATTTCGATGGTACCCGTGAATTATGGAGAAATATAACATGAAAGAAATTTAATACAGATCTCCATATAATCCAATAGTTTAACCGTCGTTAAAATCAAATTAGCAACACAAAAATCTTTGCCATACCTCAACTCTAGTTAATAATAAACTGTAAACACTACAAATAGAAAGCATGAATGAATCATCAGTAATTTAACTGTCGGACATGACGTAGCAAACATGGCGCACCCAATTAGATGACAGTTATGAACAGTTCAGAAATATACTTTACTAGCTTACCGCCCGCGGCTTCGCCCGCTTTGCCTAAAACCTAATAAATTATATACTAAAACCTTTCTCTTGAATCACTCTATCTATTAAAAAAACCGCATCATAATCCGTTGCGTAGTTTTAAAGATTTAAGCATACAAAGGGACATAGGGACAGAGAAAGCGACTTTGTTTTATATTATGTAGTGATTCGTTCGTAATGTTTACGAGATTGTTGTAAACGTTGTTTTTGGGTGTGGGTAGCTCAACAACATATACGAATTATAAAAGAAACTAGCTTTCCGCCCGAGGCTTCGCCCTCGTTGTCTAAAACCTACTAAATTATATACTAAAACCTTCTTGGTGAATCACTCTATCTAATAAACCTCATCAAATTCCGTTGCGTACCTAGTTTTAAAGATTTAAGCATACAACGGGACATAGGGACAGAGAAAGCGACTTTGTTTTATAATTTATACTATGTAGTGATGAATAGATTTGCTATGTTTGTAGTGGATAAACTCAAAAAATACTGAAAGGTTCTGATTATTTAGCAGACTTTTTGCTGTATGTTATATTTGTTGTAGAAGCTTTATTTTTATTTTTCGGTTTTATAAATCTCAAATACAAACGTCTAGTTAGATTATATACCTTAGATTAAAATTATCAAGGACTTTAAAATTTAGTGAGATTGCGTCGATATTGCCAAAATCTAAAAATCTCGGATACGACTGCTACGAAGCTACGATGACATAGAGACAAATACAAACATACATAGATAGTTATATTTAACCCGTTTCTGCGTGCAGGGTTAAAAATACACGCTATGACATCACATGTAACTTTCATTCAGTCTTCTTATGGTATATTTTTTACAGGAGATAGTGGTACATAATAATCATATTAACAATAAAAATTATTTCTTATTTGCTTATGTTCATAAAAATTACTTAATATGCCAGAGAAATAACGTATAAAACAATAAAAATTATAACCTATCCTTCATGACAGAATTAGATTACCTATTATCATGTTAAATGGGGCACACTACCTACGTACACTTTTTAAATACTATCTGTACCTCTGTTTTTTCTTTCCCTATATATTTTTTAAGTAAGGGCTAATATATGTTTTCTTTGCTTATGTAATTTTCCCATTTCCAAGTGCCATTAGGTATCCATTTTGTTGTAGAAAGTTGTGGGGTGCGTGATAAGTGCAGTGATAAAAATGTTCTTCTCATTTCCCACAATTTATAAATATGTGCTAATAATCATTAATTTTAACAGTTAGCTTCTATACTAATATATTTCCAGGTTCTGTCCGTCTGTATTCATATACCTCGGTCTTGTTGTGCCTGCAATATGGCTTATAGAATTACACAAGGTGGATTTGCGACTGCAGAAGAAAACGAACATCACTTATATAGAGGTAATATATATTATTATTATTACTATAATGTACACAAAATTAAAATTCAATTTAAACATTTTTTAACGAAGCATCTCTACGCTAAGCTCAGCTAACGAAGTACCATAAGCAAGCTGCACTTGCAAGCAAATTACGTAGAAAAAACTGCATGTTATCATTATTAATTTTTATGTAAGAAGTAAAAGCCTTACAGAAGACTCAAATTATTTTACATTAGACATGTCTATTCCAATAGACCTGACTTTCTTTCACGCTAAACATTATCTTAATAGACATGTTTATTGTTTATTTCTAGTTAAACATATCGTTTCCAACAGACATGGGTTTATTTCACGTTATACATGTCTATTCCAAAAGACCTGTATTAACATGTCTTCTCACTAGACCAACTTATCTATTTCCAAAAGACCTGTGCATATTACGTCTCTTTAAACACGTCTAAAACATCAATTCAATTAGACTTCTAGAAGCACTTTTGAATCGTCATAATAGTTTTACCAATTACCACCGATTCGGAAAGCAGTTTATACGGAGAAAAATAACATAAAATAAAATAACATTTATTTTCCAATTTAAACATGGTACAGAGAGGTGTGAAGAAATAATTGTTCATCATGTTTCGCTTTGTATAAAGCATGCAAATATATGCGTAAAATTAAATTAAATAACATAAGATATTACTTAAATCTAAATAAGAGAGAAGAAATTCAAGAAACTCATAGTTGCTCTTTTAAAACCATATCTTTTTACTAGACGGAGATACCAATCCCTGGTGCGACCAAGATTCCAACAGACATGTTGGTGACATTGATAGAACAGTTTCTGATGCTGACTCTCATTGTGGGAAGATGGTTGTTGCCTAAGGGTGATCTGACGAGGGACCAGCTGAGTCAATTGCTGCTGGTTTATATTGGTAAGTGTGTATTATCTGTACTAGTGTTATGAATGAGAAAGTTTGTAAAATTGTACGTATGTTTGTTATCCTTTCACACAAAAACCTCTGACCAGTTTTTTTACCATCTTTTCCTTTGTAAATAGTAATATGAAGAATATAGATTTATTTTTGTGTATCCAAGTATATTTGTAATGAGACAAAAGCTACTAAACCGATATCAGAATTGAGATTCTCTCGTCTGATGTCATACATAGGTACCTATTCTTTTATTGATAGAATAATATATTTATTCCTTGTTCTGGTTCGTTTCAATTTGCGATATTTAAATAACATAACCATATTATGTAACTACTATTTACTATAAAATTAACACTTATTTGTTTTTACTTCTCATAACCCCTTAAAATTCCCCCACAAGGTACAGCAGCGGACATAATAGAATTCTTCGATTCCTTCAAAGACGAGAAAGTGGCCACGGAAAAAGTGTTGGTCCTGCTCACTCTCGCCATCTGGTCGTGGTCACTGGTCCAATTCACGGTCGTCCTGACCGCGACCAAGTCCAGGAAGTCCAGAGGCACCGCACATAGGTCTGACATGTACGTATTTAGAGCACGCAGCTTGCTTGTATGCAACTTTATAGTCTATTGCTTGATTACTCTATGCACTCTACCACTACATAGTAAATAACAAAAACAAAGTCGTTTCCCGCTATCTGTCCCTATGTGTTTATCTTTAAAACTTTAGCTCGCCTTTGATGAATCAACTGATTATTATAAGAACATTATACTAACCAGTTGGCTGCGACATAATAGTCAGATATGAATACATTGATAACTGATTTGCATCATGCCTCGGAATTTACTGGCTTGAATTTATAGACAGACTGCATGTTTAGTTGTAGAATGGTAATTTGCTCACATTTGCTTTCAATCAACACAGAGCTTTAGCGCATGGTTAAGCTTATATAATGTATACTGTATTTATTTTTCGTAACATGTTGTACTATTTTAGCAATTGCTAGCATGTGCAATGTGCATGAGTGCACTTGTTTATTCCTTATGTTTTGAGGCAGCTCTTATAAAGTACTTAAATGATAGAAAAGCGATATGTATAATTAATAAGGAGTACGTTATATCTATACTTCTATACTAATATTATAAAGAGGAAAGGTTTGTATGTATGTATGGTTTTCACGCATAAACAGCTACTGAACCGATTATAATGAAATTTAGCACACATAGAGAGGGTTAACACATAGGATAGGTTTTATCCCGGAAATCCTACGGGAACGGGAACTATGTGGGTTTTCCTTTGAAAACGCGGGTGAAGACGCGGGCGAAAAGCTATAGTATAATATTATAAAGCTGAAGAGTTTGTTTGTTTGTTTGAACGCGCTAATCTCGGGAACTACTTACTGGTCCGATTTGAAAAATTCTTTCGGTGTTAGATAGCTCATTTATCGAGGAAGGCTATAGGCTACTGGATATATATCATCACGCTACGACCAACGGGAGAGGAGTCACGGGGGTGAAACCGCGCGGAGCAGCTAGTATGTGATAATCTGCTTTGGATTTAATTGATACGTTGATGTTATGCATTAGTTGTTAGGATTTGTCACAATAATATGTACGTTTACATTAGAAATAAGATGATTTCCTATAATTGTGTTGTTGACTTCAAATAAATAAGCTGCTTCTTGGTTTAGTGGCTATGTTCGATTCCCTACTTGGTTGGAGAAAAATTATTGTAATACTAATTATTAGTTATTCCATTACAAAATTGTAGTAGGTAGCTCTCTTAACTTGGCCTTCATTGAAGTGAAACTCCTTTATCGGGGTTGGAAAAAAATTTAGTGTAACATTTTTTCGTTACGCGTGACATTTTTCCGTTACGCGCCATCTTTTTCTTATCCCTACCACGCGTGATTCGACGTATTTCTGTAAAGTTGCATATAGTAAATTATTTTTTGAAAAATAAGGTCATAAAGAAGTTTCACTACTTACGTGTGTACACTAGTACATGCACACATTTTTTTTCATACTAGTATAGATAATAAATACAATTTTAGGAACACAAGTCGGGCATGCTGCTGCTCCATCGAAGTCTGTGCTATAATGATGAACATAGCATTACAGGACGCGCCATTTTTGGCGTTCCGACTATTAATCATTGGACACTACAAGATTATCAATTATATGAATATATTCTTCACGTGTAAAAATACTTTGGTAAGTATGTGTGGTACCTAACAAAACAAAAACATGGTAAAGATACCATAGTAAAAAATAGTACTTAGTAACGGGTCTAGTTCAAATTCTTATGGTACATTTAAACATTCGTGGGAATATGCGAGGCGAATGAACACGCATGTTTTAAAAGCAGTGCATCGATTGACGAGGCGAATGGCGAACACGAATGTGTAAATGCACCACAATACTTTGTGCCTTGTATACAGGAAAAAATGAAAATCCATGTTTTCTTCTCTAGCTTCACGCAGCCGGCATATACCGCTTCTCTAATGTGAGCATTTTGTCTATCTTAAACGATAGCTCACGTGCGGGTGGCAAAGTTGGGCGGGTTGCTTGTTATGGGTGTACACATAGAGTTTTAAGAATTCATCTAGATTTGAAAAAAAAATGCGTCTGGAATTTTATAAGTATTTTTTACGTACTCAGCGTATGCAAAACTATAAACTCCTTTGAGCTTAGTATACCAACAGTGGGACACCCTGTATATATTTCAGTAATTCGAAACGTATCCTTTTTACATTTTGTTATTGTGCACTTAAAATGCGTCGTTCAATAAGAGTTAAAAAGCTGATAATTATAGAAAAAAATTAAGATTTTATTTATTTATTAATTTATTTATTTATTTATTTATTTATTTATTTATTGTAGTTAAGTAATACAAAACAGGAAATGTTTTAGGTGATACTACTACAAATATATAGGTTATACGTACTTCATTTGGAAACGGTAGACGAAGGTGGTGACGGTTCTGTTTATAAAAAGAGAAAGAAACACAAGTCGAGCGAGAGGAAAGATAAACACAGGTGAATATTTTGTACTAATAATATTAAAATGAAGAATTTGTTTGTTTGAACGCGCTAATATTAAGAACTGCGTGTCCGATTTGAAAAGTTTTTTCAGTGTTAGATAACCCATTTAATGTAACAATATTCCTGCCATAAATTATATTTATTATCGCGAATATTATTTATGAGCGGTTTAATTTATTATTTATCACACAGAGACCATAAAGCCAAGAAGCACAGGCATAGAAAAGACAACGCCGAAACCACGATAGCAGTAATCAGCGATCCTAAAAAACAAGACAGAATCGACGGAGGTAGAATAAGGTAAGTAGTTAAATAAAGAAAGAAATAATTATTGAAGTGAAACTTTTGAAGTGAAACTTCTTTATCGGGGTTGGAAAACAATTTAGTGTAACATTTTTTCGTTACGCGTGACATTTTTTCGTTACGCGCCATCTTTTTCTTATCCCTACCACGCGTGATTCGGCGTATTTCTGTAAAGTTGCATATAGTAAATTAGAAGAAGTTTCACTTCTTACGTGTGTACACTAGTACACGCACACATTTTTTTTTTACTTGACACAAAACATTCAAGAAAAAAAAGACAAAAAAGCAAGAATAAAGATGACAATTATACCTACATACATAAAAAAAATACAATGCTTCAGAAATCAAAATATATTGTAGCGACGACAAGCCAATTTACGAGTTATCGAATTTCAAGTGTAGCAAAGAAAGTTCACACGGTAACTTGTATATTAAACAGTTCGTGCGATATGCACGGGCAGTCACGGGCTTGTCGGGACGCGGGTGGGTCGCATTAGGTTGAATATTAATTACATACGAAATAATATATGTAGTTAACGAAATATAACCTTTGCGTAGTTATTTATCTTATATTACACCCGCACATAACAAGACCCCACAATATCTTATCTATCTACCCGTGATGACACATAAAAATTGGTTCTGCTAGAGATTATCCCAGAAACATAAATACAGACACAATCTTTTATATTATAACTAGCTTACCGCCCGCGGCTTCGCCCGCTTTGTCTAAAACCTAATAAATTATATAATAAAACCTTCCTCTTGAATCACTCTATCTATTAAAAAAAACCGCATCCAAATCCGTTGCGTAGTTTAAAAGATATAAGCATACATAGGGACATAGGGACAGAGAAAGCGACTTTGTTTTACACTATGTAGTGATGCTTGTTATAGGTAGTGTATATTTTAATATGATTAGCACTTAGAGAGAAAACTAAAGTTATTTTCAAATCATAGACAAAAGCTTCAATTTTACTTATACGTATATAGAATAGATTAGTAGTTGGATTGGCTTTGAAAGGAAGGGTGAAATCACCTTGACATAGGAGGGTACCGAATCACGATTAGTGATGTGGTACTATCGATAGTTTAAAAGTGGAAGGTCACATATCGACAATCGATAAAATTAGGGAATAGAGTTCATGAAGTCATTTATCAAAATTATTATTTGAAACCTGTACCTATATTTCTCTGAAGTGTATAAAAATGTAGCATTTGTCATATTATGCTTTTGTATTGTATTGTAATAAATTTGTTCTCTTTTGAAATGAAACAACAGTAAAATGCATAGAATAGTTTTATTTTGTACATTATAATAATACTCATTGGCTACATTAATAATATGTATATCTCGATCGAATTAGGATATCCTGTAACGATAATATTCTTAGTATAGTAATCAAAACGTAAATAAATAAATTATTTAGTATAATTAATTATGCCATTGCAGATAAAGAATAAACATTATATAGGAACATGAATTAAAATAAACATCACATTAAACGATTAATTTGTTACACAACTTCGGAGCCGTAAAACAAAGGTTTTAGTTTGAATTACATCATAAAATGAGTGTTTATTCCGTCTTTCCGAAAAAAATATGTTTCTACCATCTTTGCGAAATTTAAGTATTTACTTTATCTCTTAATACAAATACATAAATCTACAATCTCTTATACATTTAACTAACAAAAAATATGTAAGCAGGACTAGAAATTAAAACAAGACATAGTAAATTGTAAAATTTTATCGACTATCGATTCAAGACGGTACAGCACTATCTAAGGGCGCGGTTTAATGATCTTGCTGTACAATAGAATGACCTGTCCCATGATATTCTTATATAAATTGTGAATAGATAAAGATATGAAGGTATTAGTGGTATTAGATCGTGTAGTTTTATGTGATGAAAATTATTATACCCTGGATAAGTGCATACTTAAGGGTATTCCTGTATACCACTACCAAAATAATGAAGGAAGCTTATTTACCTTTATAGTGTGAGACCCATTTGTAAAAAAGTCTTCAAATAACGATTTTCGTGGGACTCACCTCCGCCATACGGACAACTGATATCCACTTAATCGGCATGTTTTTCTGAACACAAAAAGTGCGGTTGTCACTTCCTAGGGGTATGGAGGGGGGAGCTATGACGTAGCAAAGGTGGCCGTCGGGCCATTCTATTGTGCGGTATATCTAGATAACTAATGGACCGATTTACTTAAAAAGGGTGTCAATTGAAAGATAATTAAATAAACATTATTTGATTCCTTAGATTCATTAATGTAAAACTAGTACCAACTGAAATATTTTCAAAAATCAACATTTTATGAAATATATATTTTTTTTAAATGTAAAAATCTCGGTAACCGTTAGAATTATGAGAATTTAGCTTATTATAAAACATATAGCTACTTTTATCACCTTTCTAATGAA
>CAJQZM010037646.1:0-21804 GCA_907164665.1 Colias nastes | reverse complement strand
GAGAATCTTAACATAAAATATTATAGTATCTTCACCGTGTGTGATGCACTTTATGTTAGCAGTTTTCTAATTTTTTGTTTACCTTTGAGAGCACCAAATTTCTCGTTTCAGCAATAAATTAGCACTATTTTGACCTAAACATCGAGTGAATCTGCCCGCTTGATCATTCTAGCTTTACAGACGTCGATTTTTAAGCTTTCATGAGAAAGCTTTGTAAGTAGAGTTTGTAAGTACGATGCCAGTTTATACAGTTTTGTGCCTCTATATGGATAAGTCTACGGTCTTCCACGTTGCGCCGTAAGAAGTAAAAGCAATTTACCATGTTCTGAATAGCGAGCTTCGCTGTATTACACTTTACACCAATCTAATATCTAATAGGTACCTATACAGTTTCTTTTTTATTTCGAAACGCAACGATCGCATTGTGAATTTTCTATTTGTAAACACTCCTAAATACTGTACAATAAACACAATAATAATTCGTAAGACAATTGAATAAGACCTAAATTTAAAGCACATTAACGAATCAATGTCAAAACTCTTCAAACACTTCAAATGAGAGGATCCAACGTAAACATGCGAGAGTTCACGTTTACTAATGTTTAATCGATTTCTGACATTGATTTAGTGATTCACACTTAGTACAGCTACGTCTATAATACCTACATAATTTACAGTAAATAATATTCTAGTAAATTACGCGGGCATGTGTAGCACAGTTGACAGATATATACGTACATACAGTTAGGAAACTAAGCCCCTGCGATGAAATTATGACATAAGCACTATTATAGCTATAGCCTATAGGGCTGTTACCTTTTTGATATTTAACCGACTTCAAAAATAAAGGAGGAGGTTATCAATTCGGCCTGTATATTTCTGTTTGCTTTTTTTTCACAGTTGATTTTGTGGTAATTTTGAGATAAAAAACCCGTTAAAATAAAAAAAATGGTGTAGCCTAAATATGAATTTACAAGAAGAAACAATCCGAATTAATACACCTTGGTAAATACGTTTTTATCAGTGCTATATTTCGAAAGTTTGTTTTGTTATGGACGCCAAAGGCTTTTTAATGTACCTAAATTATTTATAACTAGCTTTCCACCCGCAGCTTCGCACGCGCAGTAAAAGAAAAACCCGCATAGTTCCCGTTCCCGTGGGATTTCCGGGATAAAACCTATCCTATTTCCCGGGGTAAAAAGTAGCCTATGTCCTTTCTCGGGTATCAAAATATCTATATACCAAATTTCATGCAAATTGGTTCAGTAGTTAAGGCGTGATTGAGTAACAGACAGACAGACAGAGTTACTTTCGCATAATATTAGTATGGATGCTTGATATTTGTATTATACATATATTCAATAATTCTTTTAAACCAGAATTTACAATACTTGTATGTAGGTATACCTACTAAATTATTTTTAAAACGATAAATTAAATTAAATTAAAAAACACAAAATATGCAAAAATAAATTAAAATTATTATTATACGAGCATAGAACCTCCACCTTTTTGTTTTAGGATGAAAAAGAAAATAGTTTGACAGGCTTAGTGCTTGACAAAGTGGTAAAGTCACGTATCGATAAAAATACAATAATTATAATATCTATCTTTTTCTTCCCTAATATTTACGTAATTATGCACATAAATTTAAACAAGATTTTTTAAGGTTTCCATTTTTTTAGATTTTCGTGCTCTTCTAGATTGCGTAAAAAGTAGATGCGATCTTTAAACAGACTGGACTCCTAATAGGTAGGTACTATTTGTAGCTATCATTTTGGTAGAAAATATGTCAACATAATTTAAAACTCATACTACCCTATCTATAGAAATTAAAAAATAGTCTCTTTTTAACTTGTAGTCAGATACGGTATTTACAAATATATTTATTGAAAGGGCTACAAACTGAAACAATCGATATTTATTTAATGTGAAATGACATCACTTTAAACTTTTTTCCATACTATGTATCTTTGTCATTCAAAATCTGTGGATGTGTCACCCGCTACTATCGATCCCCCTCAATACCCTCGTAAACACGCTTGATGGGGGGGGGGAGCCATTTCGAACATTTTGTATGAAGTTTCCTTACTGTATGTATCTGTATATTGTGCCATTACCTTCCTAAATGACCTACTATCGTAATTATAAGATATATTATGTATGTCGTGTTCCTGTAGCTACTTAGTTTAAATCTTCTTCTTTATATTGATGATTTTTATACAACAAAGAAGTTAATTTACATTTTTTGACATGACAACGTCTTATAATTCGATAGAGCCGGCTGCACGCACGAAAAAACATGACTCATGCGGCGTTACCTCGCTCTGAGGCGTTCCATGTAAGGCTTGAAGTGCAAGCGAGAGCGCGGAACGAGCGACAAAGAAGCACAATCGGACGTTGTCACGTTCAACTATCGTCAGTAAACCGACTTTACAGACAGACAATTTTTTTATATTGATCTAGCTTTCGACCCGCAGCTTCGTCCGCTTTGTCTAAAACCTAATAAAATATATAAGTCTCACTCTTGAATCACTTAATTATCTATTAAAAAAACTGTTAAAAATTCTGTTGCGTAATTTTAAAGAAACACAGACGGCGTAAAGCGACTTTGTTTTATACTATGAAGTATATGCAGTATATATAAAACTATACAATTTGTGAAATATAGTTCCATCAAAAAACTTCGAAAAAGCAACAAAATATATTCGAATAATATTTTCGAATAGGATAACTCTATAAAATACGATATCATAATAATAAAACGTAAATGATATCGCATACGAAAATTTAACGGATCAAATCTCTCCCTCTTAAAAGCTCAGAGTGATTGTTTAGCAGGCAAATCTGTGGACATACTATGATCCATCATCCGAATGGGGTAGCGTAAGAGATGATGAAAATAATTATATCCTTAAAATATATAAAATAGTTTGTAAGGACAAAATATAGTATACAATATTCACGCAATGTTGCGTTTATTTATCTTTATTTCACGTCATAACGAAGCGATTTTATTGTGATTTTTATTTAGGATGCTATGGAGTGACGTAGGCCAATTTCTACGTGGGGATACTTCTTATTCAAATCGGAATAGGAATAGGAAAATATTCTTTATTTAATAGATAATAGGAATAGGAAATAAAAAAAAATTATTCATAGATTTAATTTCGAAGTTTGAAATCAAATTAAAGTCTTTTTGTTATGATTGATAGTGCATTTTATACATTAATAATGTAGAGTTAAGTTTAAATCCTCCCTAATGTATGATTTATATTACAGTTAAATAAATCATACATTAGGGAGGATTTATCCTTTTTAATAAAATGGTATTAGATATATATATATATGTATATATATGTTAGCGCGTTTAAAATATAATTTAACGATAAAATTATATTTTAAAAGTAAATCAATTGATTAACTTAATTAATTATTTTAATAATAATCAATTGAATAAAAGTATTAACAATCAAGTTATAATAATATTTCATGTCGTATTCAAAATAACGATCAAAACAACACAAATAACACCTGCGCTGACTCACACAGTCACGCCACTCGAATAGTTGTTTTGATCGTCCTATAAATAACGGTCGTCTGCAGTTGCGAGTCATTAGGGATGGGCAAATGGAAAAAAAATATCGATATTTATCGTATCGATGTTTTTCAAATATATCGATTTATATCACCCAAAAAATATCGATATTTCGATATATCGATATTTTTTGACCAATTTGCATTTATTTATAAAAATTGCCTAAATTATCGAAATTTTAAAGCAAATACACATCTGGCTGTTTCAACATAAGTTTTATTTATTAAAAAAAAAAAAAAATACAATACAATACAGTCAGTCCAGTGCAGTGATACCAACCAAACCAACAAGCAATGTCATTGTCATAGACAAGCAAGTCATGGAGAGTAATTTTAAAGTGAAACTTTTATTACATCGTCTCAAACTTTTTGGTCTGTGTAGACTGTAGCGCATGTCGCGTGACGGTCGGCTGCCGAGTAGGTATAAAGCAGTGTTCGGAAAGTTTCACTTTTACCGTGGTTTCATAAAACCACACAACATTTTTTTTGTAATTTGTTTGTGTTTGAAGCAAAGAAACTAATCCCATACAGGCTACTGCTATTTTTATTTTTATTTTATTTTCTAAATTTAAGAAATCGGTTTGGTCAAAATCATGATGTGACGCATGAGCAGACAGCAGAGCTTTAAAAATATATCGATTTTGATATCTGAAAATAAATATCGAAAATTGATATATCGCGGGAAAAAATATCGCTAATTAGTATCGATATTTTTCTGAAAAAATATCGATATTTTGATATATCGATATTTTTTACCCATCCCTACGAGTCATTCTTGTCTTGACTTTGGTCGAGTAAAGATGTCTAAGAAATATTCTATCAGTATTTAATTACGTAATACAACCACGCTCCAACATATATATACATATATCTATTATAGACATCTAATACCATTTTATTAAAAAGGATCTTAGCAAAATTATCAAAGTAAAAATGTAAAGCAATCGTAAGTACTGAAAAATAAGCAATTTTGAATGGTAACAACAAACACTGCGAGCATTTTTTTATTTGGAATTCACGAAAATAATTTGAACAAAATATATTAATTAACTTGAAAATTAGCCAAATATATATTATGTAGAGTTAAGTCACAGGTTGAGTCGTGTAAAAAAGTAGTCCGAAGTCTATTTAAATATTTATTTATTTTTCATCTCCTAGTCTACATAAGCGTCTCTTCTGTTTTGCAATAGGACACTTTAATGTGTTGACTTTATTGTTTCCTATTGTTGTATATTGTTGAATACTTGTAAAGTGATCGCTTTTGTGGCTCCAATAAACATTTATGGATTTGTCGCGAACGGTCAAAGGTTTAACGAGAATTGTTAATCATGTGTTTTGGAAATATGTCTGTTTAGACGAGTGTTAAACTAGTTTAAAAAAAATATAAGAGCACAGATAAAACTTAAGAAAAGGGTCAGTTAGAGTTCGTAATAGGGTACATTAGTTTGTTATAAACCTAAAAATAATGGTTTTAGTAGGTTGTTATAGTTTTTGCATCAAAGTCAGGAAATAAAGAAAATTTTAGACCAAAAAATAAGTAATAGTTCTTATAATTTATATTTAGATATTAAATTAAAAAAAAACGGATTATTTAATTAAGTACCCTAGGTACGTGAATTTTTAATAAGATAGCATTTAGAATCAAAAGGTAAAGGGATAGCCGGGAATACAAAACCTTATAGTCGATAAAATAGTAGCAGTATCTGCTAAAAATTATAAAAAAAACACTTGCACGTGGGCTTTACTTTTATAACATCATTAAATTAAATAGATTATAATAAACCCTTTTAGCCGAAATATTCGACAGAAGACGGTATGTTTGTTTAAACTCAATTTTAGTATCGCGTTACAGGGCTTTTGAAAAAAATCTGCGTCGCGTGGATCGGTTCTCAAAGTTTGTGAAAACATTGTTGAATTATTACTACATAGTATAAAACATAGCTTTCTCTGTCCCTATATCCCTATGTATGCTTAAATCTTTAAAACTACGCAACGGATTTTGATGCGCTTTTTTTAATAGATAGAGTGATTCAAGAGAAAGTACATAAAGCGCGCGAAGCCGCAGGTGGAAAGCTAGTTTATTAATAAAGAACAAGAAAATTCTCATAAAAAAGGTAAAATTAAAAATATATACTATAATTTCGAAACTTAGAAATTCTGGATCTTTGGAAAATTTTTTTGGTAAAAATCGTATAGGTATACCTCTATAAATGGTTCGCTCAATTTTGGTTTTTACAGTGAAACGTTTAAATCATATTTAAATAGTAGAAGGGTAATACAGTATTTAAATAGGAGTAGAAGTTTTTTAATGGACAAAAGCTCTACAATATACTGTTCCTGCATTTTAAATCATAAAACATGTACCAAAATGATGAATGATTTCATATTATTCATTACATACATCATAATACAGAATCACAACAGAATTCTGTCTATTATACTCCTCTTTTACAAAAAAAAAGTTCATAAAAAAGGGCGTTTGATGAGCACACGTGTCAGAAGTGAAACTTTATTAGCAAGATTCAAAGATACCAAAATCGTCGCCTTACTCCAAAATATCATTGCTTACTCCATGACGTGACGGTATTGCCATGACGCTCAAAGTGAAGCTGAAATTTTACTCAAAGACGTTTCACTTCAAAATGAATTATAAATAATTTTCTTTCAAAAATTAATAAGTAGTACAGTAGGCGCTCGATAATCCGGCGCTCGCCAATCCGGCACGCTCAGTAGTCCGGCACTTCGGGACTCAGACAGCCCGCTCTATAATCCGGCATTTTACATAGCTGAACGCCGGACTACTGAGCGGCGCGGCCGGCGGTGTTCGAGTAGTTTCTTTCGCTCGGCAGTCCGGGCCTAACCTCAATAGTGAAGCCACGTGTAATTTTTTTTTATAATAAATTCAACTTACCATTTTAAATATGAAGTCTTATTTCCTATACTAATTCGATAATCCGGCATTTCCGACAATCCGGCATAGAGGAAAAATTGCCGGTGCCGGATTAGCAAGCGCCTACTGTATTTAATCTGTTCGTCAATATATTGAGAACAGCTGAACGGGCATTAGCGCGGTACGACTATTAAGTAATAGTTGTAGGCCGGATGCGACGAGTAAATATTTCAGTGCACTGGACAGGACAGGGGCGTGTGTGGAGAGGGTGTTGTGTTAATAAAATATTATGACTAATGTAGTACAATGTTGTAATTTGTTGTTACTCGCCAAGTAATTTTTTATTCGCCATGGTTGAAAATTTGTGTTTTATTCACGGCTTATTCATAATAAGATTCGGCAGAATTGTCATTGGTTTTTAGCAAGAAATGTTTGTATTGTATGTGATTGAAACAACCATAAGAAGCTCTTACTGTGACGTTTTTATTGCAGTTAAACAGTATTATACGGTATCTACTTTCATAATTATGTATAAAATTTCTTCAAAGTACCTTTAAGTATTAAGCAATATTTCATAGCCTCTACATTTTCATCTACTTACATTACATCTTCCTTTTTTTTAAACCAATTCGACTCCACCCCACCCGACCTCCGCTTCTCAAGCGCCAATAATTTAATTAGAATAACGTTAAAGACGTCAATCGCTTGTCTATACAATCCATCCATCATAGCGATCCCCATCTATCACACCAACCTCGTCACACGAAAACCACCCTTAAAACTGAAAATTTTCTAAAAAATTCAGCACAGTTTACGTGGTATACTAAAAATTAATATAAACAGTGTTATTTTAGTAATTTTCATATAAATGATCATTGAGGACGTGGCGTTCAATGAATGCCTTAAAATAGTGTTAATAGTGTATTTTACGATATTAGTGAAGGAAGTAGAGCTTTTTTATCTGTTTTTATGGGTTTTTTATATGCATAATTAGGTGTTGTTACAATGGGAAGTAAAGGGAAGTTAATGGGAACGTTTATAGTGAATGGTCTTGCGGATCTCGATTTAATGTTTATTGGTTTACAGATTTGGCTATTTTCGACTAAATTTTGAATAGTCAAAATGTAAGGGTTATAATATTTGGTCTAATAAATATTCAAATGTACAAATGACATATATATATAATATTCAATTATTGCATAGTCAATTAAAAATGCAACAAAATGCAAAAATGTATAGTTGAATGTACTTCGTAGACAATGCTCTGAGTAAAACTGATTTGATTTTATTACATTTCAATTGACGACTTCTTAACTTATTGCCCAAAAATTGTTTGAAGATTCTCACATTTCATATAACTATTTCCTAATTCTATTTATTTATACCATTATATTAATACCTTAAAAAAATCATCGTTAAGCCACCCATGACAGGACCACCAACAGGCATTACTTAAAGGACATAGTTGAAAAGTACTGAGACGCCGCAAAGTGACCTGCGGTGGTCGTCTAGACGCACCCTTATTGGATCCCTACTACAAGTTCTTTAATAACATTTGAATCGAGAATGTAGTGAAAATTTGAAAATGGAATAGAGAATGGGAGAGAATAGTAGAATGGTTTTGAAGTGAGACATTTTGAAAATGGAATGGAAGAAGAAATGTTAATTTGAAAGAATGTTTCTTTTTGCTCTATGTTTTGATTTATGTGAATTTAATTTCTTAAATGTTACAAATTCTTAAACCAAGTTAAGTAGTTTAAATGCTATTAAGTATATCATATAGCACTTAATTTCTCTCTTTGTAATTGAAGTTTAAAAGACAGAACAACAAAAGTATTAACAAGAAAAAAGCGTGGACATTTAGTCGTACACAATTCGATGCAACTCGACTCGAACAGATTTCTTTGGGTAAAATATGCTAACATTAGTAAGGGTTTCACTTGCGTAAATATGGTATGATTTTTTTGACGTCGCGACTCCTTTTAAATTGTTTTGCCTATTAGTTAAGTGGCGTAGCAAATTCTACACTAATTTGCTCTTTCAGGGTGATTTTTTGTTTCGAGAAAGGATGAAAGGGTGAACGAAAACTAAAATATATTTGGTATAGCTGTTCTTAGTTAAAGGGCTCTTGGTCTTGTACCTACTTTATTATTTAGGGTCTTAGTGATGATGATTTACATTATTTTTATATTTACATTATTGCTTTAATTTATTTATTTATAATTCTTCATTGTACAAAATATGAGAAAACAATAGTATGCAAAAAGGAAACCATAACACCACACAAATCTGACTTGGACTGCTTAATTAAGTCTGCTCTATTAAATGTTTTCTTCTTCTAATCTTGACACAAAATTGGAAATATTAATCTCCAACTACCTAAAGACTTAACTCTTCATTTCTATAAAATAAAATAAAACTAGTCATTCACCGTAAACACCAATTCAACCAACTACCCGCAACACACCGCATGTGCAAATTATCAAAGTGCAATTACAATCGTAATACTCATTATTATTGCTCCGTTTCCCATCGACATGTTTACGATACACATTTGTTCATAATCTTCGATTTATGATGCTTTATAATCGTGTACAGAATATATTTTATTTAGGTTTAATTATGTCATAAAGTAAGAGGTATTTATTATAAAAATATTACCGTTATCTTTCGTAAAAGGATCTTGTTAATGTGTTTGTTCTTCATTCACTCAAAAATCTTGGATGGACTTGAATTTAAGAATTAATAGTAGCACGGAGCACCATACCTGCAACTATTTTCTAATTTCTTTATCGCAAAAGGAAAATATTACGTAGGTATATATAGTGTTATATTATTTGTGATATTACTAACTTCAGCATAGGATTTTTTATCTTGATACTTTCAAATAACAAAAAACCTTCCTCTTCAATCACTCTCTCTATTAAAAAAACCGCATGAAAATCCACTGCGTAGCTCGCAGTTTTAAACATTTAAGCATACTTAGGGATATAGAGACAGAGAAAGCGACTTTATTTTATACTATGTAGATATAATATGATTGTATTGCAATACCTACCTGCATACAGCATAAGGTTGCTAATATGTAAAAATGTATTGGTATGCAATAAATGATTTGAATTTGAATTTGAATTTACGTATCTCTTTGCAGAGCGGTTTATGATTAAATCTTTTTATCGACTTTCAAGCAACTGTGACCTTACCTAAAAGCTAGGTCTGTACCACACTAAATATCGATCAAACACCGTCACAAAACAATAAGAGCAACTAATTTGCTCTCCACGGACGCAGTCGCGGGCTGACGCGTGTTTGTTTACCTGACGACATTTCCGGCGCACGTGCCGAAGTAACTTGAACTTGTATGGTAATGCATTGGGCTGGGACTGTGAATTGTAATTACTTTTATTGTCGATAATTGTTAATTACTTTTAAAGCGTAAAGCTTTTCTAAAAAGATTTTTTTTTAAATACTGGCAACGATTATTTTTAATAATATTTCATAATTTAATAGAGAAAAGGCTACGCCGGCTTTCGCACCAATTTCCGTGAACAATATAAAGAACGGTAACAATTGAAGACAACGAGTTACAGTATTCTCATATTCTAATCAAAAATAAATCGATAAAAGCAATTGGATATTGGATACTATAGATTAGGTACCTAATTACTTTATATGGAATACTTAACTATTAATACTAAAATAACGTTCATTTTACTGAAAATACAAAATTTTACTTGCATTATCTTCTATTTTCAATTAGTAGAGTCAACCTTTAACAGCAGCGATAATGTTAAAACACTCTAATTTATTTATTGGTTTATGAATCAATTGTACAAAATATTCACAAAAATATTTTAAATCATCTATTTTAAATTTAACCCTTTCTAAAATTATCGATACAAACAGCACATCCCTAAACATCCTGGGAGGATAAGCGGTAATGCAATGTTTACAGCTCTACTGACTCGATGATCAATTGTACATCGTTTGAGCTTCCATTTCCTCACTAACGATTTAATGACGATTAAATCAAGTATCATCGTGTTCCATTTTAAAATATAACCGACATTTGAAAATGGAACGGTTTACGCGCCAGAATCGATTGGCAACTTTTTTTTTTCAGTGGCCAGTGATTGTCTACTAAGTTTGTTATCTGTAGTAGGAAGATGTACATAGACGCAAGACTTTTTACAATAATGTATATTGTATTAAAAATTCTACTTCAAGACTAGGCTTGCTACGAAATCGTGTAGCAACTAGCAACCAAAACATTGTAGCAACTAGCAACCTACATGATACCTACTTACCAAAATCGTTTGTAAATTATTATCGATTTACAGAACATAATAATAGTCTTTTTGTACTTATACAAATTAAAGTGTATTTGAATGAGAAGCAAGTCATCATTAACTAAGTATGTAAAATTTTTATTAATTGCCACAGCTCTAATTTTCAATAATCGCATTATACTTTTTCTAATGATAAACCTATTATATAATAAACACACCTACACATACATTTATTCTCTTGACAATAAGCATAAATCCGTAACACGAAGGTAATTGTAAAGTCAGTTCACACGAGTTAAAGTGTATAGACGCGTCTTAGAAAATTCTTCGGCCGGAAGTCGGAGCTTGGTATTTTCATAATTCTCCGCGCGTCGCAGTCGTATTCATATGATAATTTTATAAGAATACGGTGGGATAGTGTGAACGAGGCTTTTGAATTTCTATACTTTATGGTTTATGGTATATTTGTGGTGTCTTTGTTGTAAGACTGTGTGTGTCTACGAATTGTTAGCCTTGGTTTTAGAAGGCAAGAACATCCTAGAAGTACTGAAGTAGCTACTAACGTATTAATTCTGTGAATCAAAGATCTTTCCATATTTTACAATTAAATATTAGGAAATTTTGTAAAGCGTAATATATTACAATAACGTTTTATTTCGTTTATTTGCTAATTATTACGATATTTAACTGTTAATTCCATTACTTTTCATAAATTACAACAAGGATCGCACTATTTATTGATTTTTTTATTTTGATTACCTTCGTTTTTAATTCAGAAATATATAATCAAGAAAGCTTCTTGATATAACGATGGGTACCTCGGCTGCAAAGACCACATTCCGAAGAGTGTCCTAATCGTCTACGCTGGCAAAGCTGCGGGAAGAAAGCTAGTTATAATCTAACTTCTTCAAACGAATAACTATAAAAAACTGTTGTATTCCGCACCTCCTATATTAAAATTGTGTAGTCTGTTTAACAGTCCATACAATGTATAATTATGATTTATGACGTTTGTACCTAATATCTAATATTTCTATACTTTTACAATAGTACCAAGTTTTATCAATCCGTTCAGTAATTTGTCATGATAAACATCCACACGTCCATCCAAAAATCCATCCATTTATAATAGAAAATAATACAAAAACAAAAGAAATAATACAAAATAAAATAAAGCCGTATCCACACTATCGAACGCCGTCCGCAATTTGCGCAACTCGCGGACATGCCTCACTTTCGTGACTGTAAGTATACTTGAGTCGCAATCATCGACAACTTACAATTTGCCCTGCACCTTTATTGAATGGGAGAATTAATGCATAGACTATAGATAGAGCACATTTGTAGAACGAAGATTCGTAATGGTTTGGAAATTTGTTTTAAAAAAAGGCTGAAAAAGATAATAAGTAATGTTACGGTGATTTTGTGACTGTAGTAGTTTTACGTTGTTGTTACATTGTAAAAAAGAGAAAGGTATTCAAATCGACATTATTGATGTGAAAATCATTTAAATTAATTTATCTTATGACAATCCTTTATTTAATTCTTCCTTAAGAAAATCGATTCATAAGTAGATATTTAATTATTAAAGGTCGATATTAGAACATGATTGATAGATAAGTATTACACATAGATATGATCGATATTTTCTGGAAAATATAAGTTTACCATTCTGTTTTCGTTTCTTTATAAAATTCACCTCTTTTAATGTCAGTTTTAAACGGCACCTACACCATAGGTACTAACTTGCAAAAACTTCACCAACTATGTATATAAAAGTATCTTTATGATACTTGAACAATCAAAATGCAATCAATGTTGAGTATAGATGTAATTTTTCCTTATCATTTAGGTCCCTATTTTTAGTTCTTGGCTCTGTACCAAAATACTCTCTTTTGAAGGAGTTGCCTTACTTTTAGTTTTATGGTATTTTAAATGCACTGAATCTAAGTACGGACGGATTGTGAAGCGAATTTTTAGTATGATAAATCTAATTCATATAAATGTTATGAATGCTCAATTATTATTAGCTTGCACTAATTACTTTTCCTTTGCTTTACCCAATTAGACGTCAGTTTTTCAGAAGTTTAAATAAGTACCTAGGTAATATTGTAATATAATCAATGTGTGTAGGTGTTATAAAATTTAGGTTCATGTTACTTATTGCTTGATCGCAGTTTCTTATTCATTAGGAAATATATCCAGCTGCTCGATGTTCCAGATATTGACTCTACCATATTATATCAAAAATGTATGAAAAAATTGTTAGTTTATACTTCCTTACGTCAACAAATGTAAGGATAGGTTAGATTTTGCGTAACATTTAACTCATCTGAAGTTAAAGGATGATGATGATAAATAAATTAAATACCAAAATAATCCAACGGTATTGCATCTTTATTAAACGTAACTACAGACAAAAATTTGTACTATATACAAATGTGCAACTAATATAATAACGAAATATTTACATCTAACAATCTTCTATCTAGATATATCTTAATCTAAGTTCTTTGGTTGTTTTACATCTCTTTGGTTATTCATTGGTATACATTGCAAATTTTTATAACAATAATTTGGAGAATTTTTAAATGATTTTCGGAAAGACCTTTTATCGATTTAGTTAACAATTACATTTGAAAATTCATTTACCTAAATGCATTCGTCTAGTTTCAGCGGATAGGCCGTAGTATAGAGTGGGATTTGAAGTACTTGAAAGTTGAAACTTAATAACAATTTTTACCTAATTTATAAATTTTAAAATTGCAGTGCACTAATCATTATTCAGAATAGTGTTTCAGTTTTCCACTTCAATATTACTAGCCATACTTTCATTGCTGTTTTCATTGATATCAACATGTTTTTTGGGTAATTCCTTATGTTTTACTTCGAAACCCTTATTCTCACTAGTTTCACCTTGACTTCTATCCGTATCACAGGACATGGGCATTCCAAAAGCGGGATGACCCGGATAATACATATACGGTAAAGATAAATTAGGATAGTTCACTCCTAAATGCGGTGCGTATAAAGACTGCAGCACCGCTTGATTATACGATTCTTGTAACAGCGCTTTATATTCTGGATTCTTCGTGAAGTCCACACCGTACATTCCAGCGAAGTGCTTCCAGATCGACGAACCTTCTAGAACGTTCGGTGGCGTAAACAGCGCTGGATTTACGCCTTTTCCCATCAGCGGGCTTTGGTACTTGAGATCTGGTAGCGCTTGTCCATTATTATTTACAAGGACTTTTACAGCGACCTTCCTTGCATGGTTCGCAGCGGCTGCAGCGGCTGCAAGCATGCCGCTTTCTTGCATCTGTAGCTGCTTGCGTTTTGTCTTGTACCGTCGGTTCTGGAACCAGATTTTGACCTGTGTCTCTGTGAGTTTCAGGCTCACAGCTAAGTCAGCTCGTTCAGGTCCCGATAGGTATCTTTGCTGGCTGAATCTTCTCTCTAGTTCGTATACTTGAGCGTGGGAGAAAGCGGCTCGTGATCGTTTCTTTCTTCCCGTGTTTTGTGAGTATTCTATTGTGTAGTTTGGTGAGTGCATGAGCCTGGAGTCGGGAGGGGGAGTGGAACATTTCCTTTCGTAGTGCAAGTTGAATGGTTTGTAGCTGATGTCAGAATTGGGGGAGGAATTCCGGCGAACGGGTGACCCGGTGTGAGAGGATCTTGAATCGTAGTCATCTAGAACAAAATAATTTTATTAATATAAATGCTAGTTAGACTAATTACAACTTCTTTGTTGTCAAATTCAGTTTCAATAGAAACGTAATGTAATATCATTGGGTTTAAAATGAAATCTGAAATATAATAAACAGATACCTTTGTAATAATAAAGGACATTATTATTGAATAGTAAAAGTACCTATAGCAAAATCTAGGTTAAAGAACTTTATGCTTTAGTTATTTGGAAATATAGGCCATTAGATAGTTTCGACTATCTGATGATGATGAAGATAACATTACAGTTAACAATAACTACGTTTATCACGATTCATTAAGCGTTCATATTATAATCAGTTAAATGAATTTCGAGTCACGCCATTTTGTAGATGTAACAATAGGTACCTACATCCATTATGAAAATTGTGTTCTTGCAGAATATGGTTCGACTGATTTCTTTTTAAATATGGTTTCGCGTGCGTGAAAGACAGATTTTATTAGTAAAAAATATAGTGTGATAGTTTTACTTTTATTGTAAGTTTTTGAAAAGACGTTTTGTGTCTTGTTTCCATCAATATAACTTTATTTTGTAAATTATTACCTACTATGGTATAACTTCTCTGTTTATTTTTGCGATATTTTTTGCAATTATAAAATTATCAATAAAAAGTAATTAAGAAAGTTATCTTTATGAAACTCATTAATTCACGCAGCAATTGAAGACTCGATTACGTCACACATTTAATCCTCCATACAATAAATTCGATTCACAAATTGCGTAGTAGCCCAAGGCAACGGCACGCGTCGTACCTAGTGATTAGTTGATTGAATGCTTATAGTGCTTTTAAGCGTCATCACTTAAGTAATGAGGGCCGTAAGTGACGTCGCGGGTCGACACCAGCGTGAATGTGAATGCGCCATTACGACGCATTGTCGCGCGCGCTAATTGTCCGTTCGTAATTTGAATTTGGAATTCTTTATTGATTTCTTTTTCTTTTTGTGTCGTGCCAGTAGGTATGTGCGTGTGAAGGTTTTATATGTTATGAATTATGGTATTTACGATTATAAATTTATATTGTATTTACGATTGTTAAAAGGTTTTTGAATATAAACATAGGATGATAGTGAAACACTAATTACCTATATAAAAGTCTTGTTTTGTTCAAGTCTTTTGAATAACCCAGTATTTAATAAATTGACATTCTTTTTGGCGGGAACAAGTTGAAGTACCCATTTTGGCAATACTATCATAATATTGAAGTATAAAATATATTAAATTGTGATGTGGTAGTCAAATAAGATTGTTTGTCTTTTTGCCGCCTAAAAAGTTGCAAGATCATTATTTTCTCCATCTGTTTATTTCTATTACGTGCGTTGCGTACAAACGCAATAAAATTATAAATAACAGTTCATACAATGTTATTGATAAGAAAATATTATCATAATAACACAAATATTATTATGTTTTAATAATAAAATATAATCTACTTACCTACTTAATTTCTTATTGGGAATTAAATCATCATACAAATATTATCTGCAGAATCTTTCGGAAGATTTTACTTATGCCATTTATAGATAATAATTAAAAATATATGCAATATTTTTAATTATTTCATACATAAGTTGCCTTTTATTTTAGCTATTAGTTGACATTTGACCTTACTGCAGTAGGTAAACAAAATGCTTGATAAGCTGTTTATTATTTATTTAGGTAGGTACTCAAAATAAATAATTATATTGGATACGATCAATAAAAAATACAAGACGATAAAAAATAACAGATGCTTATGAAAGCAGCTCTACCAAGGGTCACCAACAAGAACTATAAAACGAGTTAAGTAAGTAAGTACATTATTATAAAAAAAAAACGAAAAAAATAATACAGCTGAGACAATTACCTGATAATTCTGTGACTGGCAAATTTTTCCTCGACATATCTAGCGCACCATCGTCGTTGAAATCTCTATAATTATTGCACTCATCATAGTATTTCATACTCCTTTCCAAAACCTCTTTTTTCGGAAATCCATCTTTGAAACTGGCCGGTTTTAAAAAATTCATCTTCCCGCTAAAACTCGACGAAAACATTCCATTTTCGAATTCGCATTTCGACTCTTCTTTTGTTAGAATATCGTTGATAGAGAACGGCGTAGTGAGATTTAAATTTGTTTTCTCGCACTCCAAACTTAACGGGTTGGTGAAATTTTTCATTTTCGACTCCATTTTTATTCGCACATTGAACTCAAACACTTCACCGCGCGCGTCTCACCACAAAGCTTTCAAACGAATAAACTTTCGTTGATAGATTGCCCGCCTGCTCGGCTAAGCCTTAGAGAGAGACGGCGATATTACATTTTCCGTTAGGGTGTTGGTCGTGGGAGGGAGATAGCGTGAGTTTAGGGCGGTCGTTTTTTAAAAAAGCTTGAGAAGTAACTAAGTAGTGGGGATTGTTGAGTTTTTCTTGAAGATGTTTACGTGGATTTGATTTGATCGCCTGGTTACCGGCTACATAGTGGAGTTGCTGTGAATTGGCTCATGAGATGGTGTATTTTAAACGCGGAAAATATTACTTATAAGAAGTTAAAAGGGAAAATATTTAAATTTTCTAATGTTATTGGGAATAATCTACTGGTGTATTAAATAAATAATAAGCTATTCAATAGTTGACATACTTTACCGTTTACATAAAAAACGAATTACAAGTGAAAATTTAATTTTTGTTAGGTTTCATGCTGAATTAGCTTTTTTTTAATTCCACTAATTATGTCTACTAAAGGGGAATGTAGTTTGTTGTTAGTTTTCTTAAAACTCCTTAGTTAGTTTAGTTAACATTATCTTTTAACAAATATAACATCAGTACCAGTATAAAATTTACCAGCTATCTCTGAAATTAAAAAGCTTCCAAATATATTTTCAAGCGCCAATCTCCAATCCACCTTCTCTTGGGCTGTTGAATTCGAAGAGCAAACGATAAGTACCCGAGAAGTGTCTATCCGTCCCGTTCCCTCGCACGGCATACAGCCTCAACCCCTACGGCCATCCCTTTCACACTTTAGTGGCCTATTTAAATAGACCAATCAGGTGAGAGTTGGATAATAGGCGGCAAATAAAAGCGGGAGTGGAAATCTCAACGCTAATATTGTTTTTTCGAATTTGTTTCGCAAAAATTTTTAATTGCATGGAATTTGAGGTGTGATTTTAGTTGTAAATAATATACAGTATTGAATAGGTATTATTAGCTTCATATAAATAAATTGCAATGAACATACAAATAATAATTATTGCTAGGGCGGAAAACGTAGGTATGAAAGTGGTTTAATTAAAATTAGTTTATACCTAAAAACGGAAGCGGGAAAACATTATAATATATCTACCATGTATTTATCTTGAAGTTTGGTTAGACGAATAGATAGATTTTTCAAGTGGCTGGTTTATCTATTTTGAAATAAGTAGGTAACAATTAAAAGCAATAAGTAAATAAATAATAGATTTAGCTGAATATCCTTAAAAAGTGAAAATAGGTACTTATTATGTCTGTCATAACTCAGATAGTTACCCTTTAGTTACCTGACACAGCTTTAAGAGGCCGTATCGATTTTAAGAGTGATTTTGACTTGTTTCTTTAATTCTTTAGGATCTCGTTTAAAAAAACTAACTACTATGTTATATGAAAGTAATGGTATAATTTAAAATTCTCTAGAATATTCGATTATATAGATCTGCCGTAACAACGTTTGCGCTCCCGTATATAATCTAAAATTCTAGAGAACTTTAAATTATTCCATTTCTTTCATAAAACATATAATATGTATTTTTTTTATTGCAAATTTTTAAGCATTAACCTATCATTTAGTGTGTATTTTTTATTTTTTTTAACTCTGTTGTAAGAACTAGAAATTCGACGCCATATACGCATAAAATTTCATCAAAGTAAGGCTATTTTAACTTAGATGTTCTTTGAATTTTTCAATAAAAGTACATAAATTGCCTCGAACATATTTTAGGATGTCTCAGTGTCTTTACTGTAGTATATTTTATAAGAAAACTTCTTCTATTAAATTCCGTGTAAAATACAAAGACACGAACGTCCCGCATGGAAAAAATTGAAACACGCCTTAGGTTATTGGCTATTAAACAAACTGGACAGTGAATATCAATAAATTGTCTCGAACGTATTTTAGATATTGAATGAATCTTTAATTTAAGATATCATCACACATTGTTACTAATTTAGTTTTGTTAAACGAGCGTCTAAAGAATTACAGAAACAAGTAAAAATCACTCTAAAATCGATAAGGACTCTTAAGCTTGATTCTAAAATATTAATTATAACGATTTTTTTTAAATAAACTCAACTTGACTCAGGTATTTGTATTTTGTGAAGAGAAAGTTTAGGAATAGGTACCTACCTAAGTCATTTTTACCTTGACAATATTGCTTTTGTAAACTAATATAGGTACTTAAGTACCTGGTCGCGGAAGAATTCCAACCAATACCCGAGGCCCCATCATTAAAGCGGCTCGACGGAACACAGTGAGGTTTTATTCGGTAAGAAATTAAGAATCATCCCGCGGCTCCTTCCCCGGGGACAGTGGGTATCTTTGGAAGATTTCCCCACTTTAAAAAAAAGGTACTAGGTATTAATTTCTTAATAGAAATGTGAATCTATCTGAACCTTATAGGAACGTTACTCTTACTCTACCTCCTACTTACCTATCTACATATTTTCCTATATTCTGCTTTTATATTTCGTTACCTAAATCTGTTCTTGACAAATAAATAGCAATTAAATCTTGCTTTAAATGAAAAACCCTTATTTTACACTTCCAAACCATTCAATCGACTAAATTCAGTTAACTTTAATATAGACATATGGGTTAAGATCACTTAAGGTTAAGAGGCGAATCAGAGCCGATAATAAAATGATATTACCGATATACAGTGGAGCCGCAAACGCCACTTAGACAACCACTTATGGTGTAGAGTTAGGAACTATATAGAGCGGGCAATTAATATTATTTATTTTATTTTGATTTTGAAGCGAGCAATATGCTTCTAGTGCGAGCTGGTGCTTCGCCCACAAACCTTGACCAAACGTTGACCACCGCCCATGAACATTTGCAGAAATATCAAGTAGGGTCTGTGCAAATGTGGTGCCGGCTTTTAAGGGTTGAGGGATTATTATGATGTTATTCTTGAAATATAAACATTAAGTATAAGTACTACTAATTTACAATCTAATATACATTTGCGAAAATTAATCAGAAAAAACGTCAAAATATAAAGCTTATCTACCTAAAAGTTTACAGCTAAACACATTTTTATTTATTATTAAGCTATTGCATAGCTTCTATCGCGGGCCTTGAGCGCGGGGACCGAATCGAGAAATTCCGTAACGAAAAAACCTCACGCTTCCCACTCCGACGGGCTCGGAGGTGTGGCTTGAAGGCATGCTATGCAATAGCTTTACCGCGGCAGTCCCCGAGTGCCACACGTCTTTTTTGTAGGTACCTACAAAAAGTTGCTAACAACTTAAGCTGTAGAGCTTTAAAACACAAAATATAAGCTGTTATTATAAACCTTTATTTTTTTATATAATCAAAAGAATAGCTGTAAAATTAAATATTACAGCTATTCTTTTGTTGTGTACCTAAATATGTACAACCTTTTACAACAATGTCTGTTTTTACCATCATAATATTCAATTACAAAACTTTGAGACCATAATAAATATTCTGTCCTGTCTATTTCTTCTGAAGTCTACACAAACACTTGACTATCGGATTCTCACTCATCTATAATGAGTGCATATTCTTATACCTTTTTCCTTATACAACAATCAATCCGATTTACCATCACATTCTACATAAAACGTTGCAAAAAACATAATAATCCGTCCTGTCTATTTCTTTTGAACTCTACACAAACACTTGGCTATCTGATCATCTATAATATATTCTTAAATTCAAATTCAAATCATTTATTGCACACCAATACATTTTTACATATTAGCAACCTTATGCAGGTATTGCAATACAATCATATTATATTTAAATTACATCATAATATTATCACATACATTTAAATTTTACAATAATCAGATAACAAAAATAAGAATAACTTATACAACAATCAATCAGTTTTACCAGCAAATTCAATATTTCTAACCGTAATAATTAATGTTCCGTCCCCTCTTTTCCTTCTGAACTCTACACAAACACTTGGCTATCTGATCCCCACTCATCTATAATGAACATCATCTAAATGAAATATAAAACGCGAATAGAGTGCCCTTTGTATTACACATCACTTTATGTGGGGCAATTGATTTAAATCTACTATCTATTTATTGTAAGGAAAATAAACATTATGAAATGTATAGTTTTAGGTAAATTTGTTACCAAGATATGGTTTCAGAATCAGTGTGATTTTTTTTGTTTATTATGTAGATATAGGTAGGTATGTGATATATTAAAATTTTAATTTAAATTAATCTGCTTACATAGTAAGAGGAATTATAAAATTAGCAGCTTTCCGACAGCGGCTTCGCCCGCGTAGTCAAAGAAAAACCCGCATAGTTCCCGTTCCTGTGGGATTTCCTGATAAAACCTATCCCATTTCCTTTCTCAGGTCTTAAGCTATCTCTGTACCAAATTTGAAGTAAATCCATGCAGTACTTCTAGAGTTTAGCACTGACATACCTACATACAGGGTGTCCCAAAAAGTAGTGATGAACGGAAGCTGGGAGGTAGAGGACCTAGAGGGCTATCCGAATTACCCCCATGTATGTTATGCGATTTTTCGTATTTTCGGAGTTATGACGTTTTTTTCAATTGTTCACCTATCGCCGAGTACGATGATATTTTCACTCATGGTGACGTCAATTATTGCGCTAGATGTTTGATTTTTTTTTGTTTGCTAAGCTGAAAGATAGGCCAATTCAGTATGGCAACATTTACTATCGTTAGATCGTTGAATGGAATAAAAAAAAGAATTAAATGCTAAGAAAGATAAAATTACCCAGTATGTTCACCGCTTCAAAGGCCCGTAAAAAAATAAAATCACATGAAAAAAGTTTTCCGTTTGGCTTTTAAAAACTTGCTCTATCTATCAGGTAGCCACCCTGAAAATTTCATTTTATTATTCAGAAGGCTTCAATCGAAAAATTGAAATCTAAATGTGGTAAGTGCAAAAATTGAATTAACATGATGATTAATAAAAACAAATTCAAACCAATAACAAGGTGTTTAATTACCAGAAATTTTTAAAATAACCCCGCTGTTGGTCAGCGCAAGTGCGACATCACCGTAAAAAGTTGTCTTTTAAATGTCTGAATGCCCTTTTATCATTTTTAAT
>CAJQZM010037645.1:4017-21727 GCA_907164665.1 Colias nastes | reverse complement strand
GAGTGCACCGTCTGTTGTATACGTAGTATATTATTATTAGTCTGTGCCAATACCTATGAAAATTTTATTTTTTTTTTTCATATGTGTAACTGCGTAATTTATAGACTTAATTGTCATTAGTTTAAAAAATTTAATGGAATCTTTGTTTTGTTATATTATGACTACTCTATACATTCATATTATGTACTTCTAATACCCAACATAAAAATCATCTACTAGTTATTTACTGGGACTTCTCTGAGTTGCAAAAAGAGTTGCGAGGTAGGACAAAAGTACACTATTTAGGAATATTGTAGTGATATTTTAACTATACTAATATTATAAAGCTTCAGAGTTTGAACGCGCTAATCTCAGGAACTACTGGTCCGATTTGAAAAATTCTTTCGGTGTTAGATAGCCCATTTATCGAGGAAGGCTATAGGCTATATTATATCATCACGCTAAGACCAACAGGAGCGGAGCAAAGCAGGTGAAACCGCGGAGCACAGCTAGTGTAAGATGGAACTAATATTTCAAACTGACACACAACACCTATTATTGTTATGGTAACTAATCACTATGTATTACATACTAGCGGTCCGCCCCGGCTTCGCCCGTGGTACATATTTCGCAATAAAAGGTAGCCTATGTCCTTTCTCGGGTATCAAAATATCTCCATACCAAATTTCATGCAAATTGGTTCAGTAGTTTAGGCGTGATTGAGTAACAGACAGACAGACAGAGTTACTTTCGCATTTATAATATTAAGTATGGATGTATATGCAATGTCATTGTTACTATAGAAACTGAAATGACTTGTTTATTGATTTATGTTATCAAAATTTTTCATGAATAGACCTATATCTGTAAAATGAGCTTTTGCGTAGATTTAGTGTCGGAGGATTCTTTTTACGAAAATATTACTTTAGGTGTAACAAAACTGCTTGGTAAGTAAAAAACGTATTATAATATAACAACTATAATTTCTTATTAGTACTGTAAACATGAATCATCATCATCTAATTTTTACATTCTTAAACATTACAAATGTAACAAAACAGCTTAGGTAGTTGGTTATTAAATAATAAAATAAGACTATTCTAATAAGAATTAGCCTTATGTTTTGGTAAAAATATAAAGCCTTCAGGTACAGGTCCCAGAAGCATTTCACTTATTTTAATCCAGTCAGAACAGTTTCCAGATGCCATTAAAGTCTCTAAATCATTTCTTCCAAAATAACTAGGGGGCCTTTCATTTATCTTTTGAGGTGGTCTTTCTAACAGCCCCACGGGAACATAGCGATATAAGAAAGAGAGCCATTCTAATAAAAAGCGTCTTGTGTTTTCTACACCTTGTGTGTCAGAACCCCAATGTTCTAGTCCATAGTTTGTAAATTTTTTAATTATCTCAAATCTTTCAGTGCTGCTTATATCCCAAAGTCTCTGTTCTTTAATTTCTGTAAAAATCCATGGTTTAATAAGTGCTCCCCTACCAATCATCACACCTTGAACTGTTGGTGCTAAGGCTTTTCGCTGTATATAATCATCATAACATAAAATATCACCATTCCCATAGAGAGGACATGGAGAAGCTGCTTTTGCACACATTTCAATGTATTCCCAATCTGACATTTTTGTGTATCTTGCTTCTCTTGATCGGCCATGTAAAGTAATGAGAGAAGCACCCCATTCCCTCATTTGTGGTACAATGGTATGAGCTATTTTCTTATCTTGATAAACCCCAGTTCTCATTTTTATAGTGAATGGAATACTTAATATACTTGAAGCTCCTCTTACAGAAGTTTCCAAAGCTGGCAGTCTATGCATCATAGCTGTGCCACCACCTTTTTTATATATTAAATCTATAGGACATCCTAAGTTGAGGTCAATAAAATCTAATTCCGCATTCTCTTGTAAAAGTTGAGCAACTTTGGTGATTGCAAAAGGATTGTTTCCACATATTTGGGCACCAAATAGATCTTCTGATTCATGCCTTTTGACTAATGCCCATTCTTGTTTCGTTCCTTTTAGTAAGGATTCACAAAGTGCCATTTCCCCACATGTTACATCAGCACCAAATGACTTACAGATTCTTCTGAAAGGGAGGTTACCCACTGTAGTAAGTGGACTCAAATATAACTTATCCCTCCAATCAATTTCCTTTTTTTCTCTTGGTAATAACTTTATCAGGTCCTCATCAGTTATAGGTCCACTACATTTTTCCTTAGTATCACTGTCATTATTAGGTACCGATTTGTTATCATAATTAGGATCGCTTTTTTTTGCTTTCCGTGCATCATCTAATGCTTTCACTAATTTTTCAGCTAAAGAGAAGTCATACTTCCTTTTTTGTAACTGTATTTGTAAAGATGATTGCATGGTATTTTTCGTATCTTCTAACCACATTTTAGCCTTCTCCTCATCCACTATATTGTAGCCTTCGTCCGAAATATGTTTAGAGCCGAAACGACAAGCAATACCGCGTGGACATCTTCCCCTTAGATTAAAAACGTGACATTCTTTGCCTATATCTTCTTTTTTTATTTTTAAATATTCCAGATAATTATGAATGAACTTACAATTAGCATATTGACAAGGTTTCGTTTCATCTTTTGATGAAACATTAATAATACTTGGGCATGGTTTGTTTTGTTTATCATCTTGATAAGTTTTTGGTCTAGCTTTATTTTGTCCTCTCTTCTTTACTTTTCCTAAACAAGAATTATCATTACATTTTGCCTTTTTAATATCGCAGTCAACATTTTCGTCGTCCAACTTTCTTTTTGCTACATTATCGGTGCTTATTATTTCAATATTTTTTTCAGTTCTATGAATGATAAATTCTTCTTTAATGTTACACACACCCGCATTATTATTTGCCGCACTAGTCATAGCCTTTTCTGGTGCTGTATAATTAAATAAAACCACTTAAATTTGAGAATTAAGGTTATAATCAAGATTGGACCACACGCCGAGTATCATCTGTCATTTCACATTTGACAATGACAATCAGTCAGTGTCAATTATTGTCAATTTGTCAGGCGTCAGCTGATCATAACTATTAGTATTATCTGTGAGCGACACAGATACAAACAATTATTGATAAAAATTAAACCTTAGATTCTTATTTATTTAAATGTAATGCACAATGGAATGGGGATGTCCTAATTGTTTTGCTTTATTACCTATGATGTAACATTCTTCATGTATTTTGCGTAGGTATCCAGGAATTTTGTTGCTCTTTCACACGAAAACCACTGAACCGATTTGCATGATACTTGGCAGCTTAGTTGGCAGTGATAGTTTTTGTTCCAGAATAAAGCATAAGCTAATATAAATATTTGCTTTATCCCGCGATTTCCTCCTCGAGTGAAACTGCGCGGCGCACTTAGTAATAAAAATAACCATGTACATTTTTATCATGATACCATTTTATAATCACGTACCTATTTATTTCTCATTGTTTTTGTGTCTATTATTTTAGAATCAGATCCTCGTATTTCAAATGTTGCCGTAGAAAGAAGACCTCCATGTGACCGCGTGGCACTTTCCAATTGGGAACAAAAGCATTCGGCAATATTACCTGATGATCTCCGTAACTTTTATCTATCAACAGACGGATTTCAACTTACATGGCATTATAAATATTCAGGAAAGGGAATACTAATACTTATACTATCTCCAATATCCATTTTATACAAACAACTATGAAAATTTAGGTATGTCTGTCTTATCCTAAAAACGACTGTATCGATTTTAATGAAACTTTCGCAAACAAATGAAAAAAAATGAAAGGGATTCGTTGTCCACAAAAAAATCGCACTCATCAATCAATCTCACTCCTACACCTACTAAGTCAAGCGGGGCATCTGCTATTTCTTAGTGAATAAATTTAGCGTTTAAACTAATACGGATATAATAATGCATGTTCTTTAATATAGTTATATAGGTGCAGTAATTTGTAAATAGCAGTTTCACATTAAAACCTAATAATTATTTGCACATAACTATTTTTATAAACTTACAGCTGATGAAATATTGCCAGTTGGATCGATTCGTGTAAATTCGCTCAATGAACTCTATTTATCACCGTCTCTGAAAGATTTGTTAGACTTTTCTCTAACCAGACAATCTACCGGGCCTCGCCCTGTTCTCAATACAAAAAGCAAAGTTTTTGAATTGGACTCATGTCGGAATATTGGAAAAGTAAGAGCTTATGCAGTTATGCTTCTGTTTGAACTAGGTACATAGTTTAAATTATGCCGACTTGTGATCGCCCTCCGTATTTTTCCATAGTCAAAAATTAAATGTTTATAGCCTACTATATCATATATTTTATCCTTAATGCTCTGAGTTTTCATCCTTTTAAGATGAAAAATTACTAGAATATAGACTAAGAAAGACTTAAGAATCATTAAAATCGGCCTAGTAGTTGTTGAGTAGTATGTTGCTATAAGTAACTTCTTTAATTTGATGATGCTATTCAATGGTTTTTCACACCCCTGCCATGCTTAGTTACCTATTTTTTGTAAGTAACTATTAAAAACTTATTTCTTATTGCCTATCATCGGTAGGTATTCGTAGTTCGAAACGTTCTCAACATGTAAATTTAAAAAAAAAAATCTAGGTATGTTTGATTTACACGGGCGGCGCGTGGTCTGTCTGGTTGGCTACCCGTGAAGGTGGCTGGGGCTGGTTGGCGGATTCGTTCACGCATTATTTCAGAATGGCTCTGGTACACCTCGGCTTGCCGGGCTGGCAAGCAGCGTTCGCTAATTTGCCACTCATCCCGTGGGCTGAGGTAACGAATGTTCGATGTTTAATAAAAAGAAAATGCTAAAAAAAAAATCTAATAATCGATGTACCTACCTAGCTTTTGATTCTTGCATTGCTTATATTATACTATAGGTAGTAGGTATAGAATATATTTAGTGATTTTTCGTGAATTCTTGAGTTTAAAATATTCATTACTTATTTCAAGAAAAAATTGTGTTAGTAGCCTAGTAGTTTATCCTATTTTGTGCTGAATTCTGGAAAGTGAAAGGCACAATGGAATTATTATTATTACGTCTATCATTTATATATAATGTTTTGTTATTGTTACAGCAACTATTTCTTCTACTCGCGCCCCATCTTCTGGAGAAAACGGACACGGACGTTAGTTTGATATCTGCCGGTAGTGAGACTGGGCTAAACCACATCGACCCTAACATATTTAAGACCTCTGCAAGACATCACAAGAATAATTCAAGACCGGCTAACTGAAGGTTTTTTCTTTCATACATACAGCGAAATGTAAACGAATATGTATGGAAATTAAATATTGTCATTAAATGATTTGAGTAATGAATGCTTGTTTTATTTTCCCAATACTTTTTGCATGTGAGGATTGACAAAAACATAAACGAATTTGTAGCGCAACAGCAATGTGATTTATTAAAAATATCAAATTAAAAAAAATAAAGCGAAAAATAAAATAAAAAAGCTATTTACTTACATAAAGTATATTGAAAAATTCTCGATACAATAAAATCTGTAGCTAAATAACAAAACAAAATGGACGGAATGTGAGATTCTTAATGAAGTACGAGCTAACTTGAAGCTTATCATTACATTGATATTCAATAGCAAAATATTTAAAAAATTGCAAAAGCCATAACATTAGTAATTACTATTTTAATTACATATTAAATTGATTATTACTATCCTAAAATTACACTGGTTTATCACATGATTACATTTAATGTGATAGCACTGTGATGAGACTGTCTTTATTTTTACATAATAATAAGCATATATCTATGAACTATCAGTGAAATTTTTATGCTACATTAATACAAATGCTAAACATTCTATAATTAAATGCAAAAGTACTAATTAGAGTACAAAATCAGATAGCTAAATTACATAAGTTCGAAACTTAATTTAGGCCTTGATAACTCTTACATTACAATTAATTGTTAATACAAACACTAGTAATTTTAACTACGTTCTACTTGATGATAAAAAAATAATAATTCGAGGGCTAAAATACTCAATTACAAGATGTCACATAGTCCTTAATTTAAGGCTATTTTTGTGCTTTCGTTCACACATTTTAAAGGAGCTTACAATATCCTAGTTATACGAGATTTTATTTGGTGGGAAATTGAACACCATTTGTGAAGCATGTGAATAATTCGTAATTTATTAAGTAAATAAATTACGAATTATTCACATTATTATTTATAAATTATTTATATAAAGAAGAATCTTTTACAATCAAATAAAACAAAATTATTAAGAAAGATTACAAAAGGTTAATGAAATGTTTTTATAAATGGTAACATTGTGTGAAAAAGGCATGGAATGATAAATAAATACACATAGAATATTTTTATGGCATCAGACTTAACTAATTAATACATATCGTATGTGTTCAGGCATAATTTCAAAAACCAAAGTACACCATGAAAGATTTTCTAATTAAATTTATAATAACGTTTCTAACATTTAAGATCTACCAGGAAATTATTTACTAACATTCTTTTTGTTATTTTAAAACACATTCACGTAAATTCGAAAGTAATCCACTCATCTATAATACAATTAATCATTTATAATTGTCCTTAGTTATAAGCAAAGTATTGAATCTTAATTATAACATGCCGTAAAGTAAATGACAATGAAGATTTATGCCAATTAACGTGTATAAATAAATTAATTGGATGCCTTAAAAATGTGATGTTGTTTAAACCAATCCCAATTTGCTTTTTGAATAGGTACTAGTGTGTGAAACAGAGAAATCTATAAGGTTTCTCTAGTTCAAGAAAGTTCGAATATTTTGTAATAAATGACACAATAATATATGGAAGTTCTTGTAAATGCTAATATTAGATAATTTTTCGTTTGCGAAATTTTAGCGGTAGCATTTTCGTAAGCTTTGTGCTTCATATAAAATGTATGAAGAAGAATAATGTGAAATTTTAAAGAAACACTAACGAGTGAATTAATACGTTGGTATTAAAGTTATGCGTCTTATGAACTAAGAGCCATGAACATTTCACAATTGAAATGTAAACATGCTTTGTGATATTATAAAGTTAACAGCTATTTCGATGCACCAGCATAGTAAACCTATTTTTGTATGAAACATAAAAAGTGAAAGACCAGCTTTGCTATATATTTTAAATCTTTAAATTGCACATGTAGCCAGTAGCCATCCATAAACGCATTTACGCAGTTATAATGCGATCCAACTAAGAATAGGAACTATCAACTTTCAACTACCTTCTGGTATAAAATACCATTTGAAAAATAAAGTATTTTAGTCAATAACAGTTTATTTTATTTTGCCCTACCCTAACATTGAGATACAATATAATGTAGGTTATAGCTCAACTTAGATTATTGAATTAACAGCTATGAAGACACAATATGGCAATATGGCGATCCTATTTTTAGTTGGGTTGCGTAGTACAGCTTATAAACTGCTTTCAATCTTGCCTATTAACAGATACACTAAGTTTTTCTATAATCGCACGCGTTATCACAGCTTAGGAAAATGCTACATTTATAAAGGTGTTAGTAAATCCAGCTAACGGGAACCCACTGGTGGTCGGTAGAAAGGGAATGGAGGGCGTCCATGATTTTAGAGTAGGTTGTATCGTTGTTTGTGTTAACAATTTCAAGATCGATGTATTTCTCGTACTGTCGCTGTATGCGCGCGCTTTCTTCAAGGGTTTGCTTCAGATCTTCTTCCTGTTTTAATAGTTGGACACAGAAAAATTAAAATGAGTTTTTTAAGGTGATAAATGTTCAATCGTTGAGTAAAATTGATAGTTTTAAAATATCTTCTCTTCAATTATTATAAAAAAAAATAGAATAAGTATGAATTAATAATTAATCTCATTGTTTGACAATAGATTATAATATCATTGTTTATAAACCGTAAACAGTATATACGGAAATAACTTAATCTTAATAAACTAACATTAATATTTTTAAAATACAGTGGTGGTCACATAATTAAAGTAAGAGCATTTTATACTACCCAAGACACTTCTCTCAACATTTTTTTTTACACTACCATTGGAACTTGTTAAATAATCTTAAAATATTCAGGTATGTGTTGTCTAATGCTAAACTAAATTTTATCTACAAAACTTGTCGGTTTGTTAGATTTTAATCGGTTCATCCTTACTACTAGCAGTTTTAACCTAGCAAAGGTCTGGCCATATAATTAAAGACATTAAACTCGCTTATGAGAAATATAAAAAAATATTATTTTAATGAGATTATTTTTCCAACACAAAATGCCTGACGTATTTACAAAACATTTTTGCACTTTTCAATATTTGGTTGCATGTCCTTTGGCATTAATGACGGTTTACATCTCTTGGGCATTGAAGCAACTAATTTTGTACAAGTTGCATCACTAATTTGGTTCCATTCTTCGAAAATGCTTTGCAAAGTTAGTCGACGTTTGATGACCGCTTTGCCGCGACTTCTTTCTTTCTTGATTCCATAAGTTTTCGATCGGATTTTTATCCGGACTGTGGGGGGGGCCAATCCAAAACAGTTACAGATTGGTTCCTTAACAAGCACTTCACTACTTTTGGTGTGTGCTTATAGGAACATTATCGTGTTGAAAAGTCCAAACAAAAGGTAAATTTTCCTCCGCATAGGGCAGCATGGATTGCTCTAAAATATACTTGTACTGGAATTTATCCATGTTGCCTTTCGTCTTTTTGACAGGTCCAACACCAAGTCCAGAAAAACAGCGCCACACATTGATATTTCAACCCACACGTATAACTACTTATTAGTATATCTTATCCATTTCCTTATTGAGATGGCGTCTTACATATTGTTTTCTGACAGAATTAATCATATTAATCTTAGTTTCATGCAAAACAGCACATGTTTCCATTCTCGTTCAGTCCAGTGTTCGTATTTTGTAGCAAAGTCAAATCTTGCCTTCACATTTTGTTTTTTCAAAAGTGGTAACTACTTTCCGAGATACTCTTCAGTGCAAGTTTTCCTGACACAGTCTCCGTCTAATTGTCCTTGCAGACACCCCCTTCAAGCTTGCTGCACCATACAACTCTGAACTGTATCAGTTCCGACCCTTTAAATGGATCTTTTTAAGCCAACAACACCATTTTTGAATCTTTCGGCCGAGTAGTTTCACATGGTTTTGCTTTTCTGAGTACGTTTTCGGTCGTGTGGAACATCTGGACATGTTTTATAGCATTCATAACCATATCTTTGGAACATTTTAATTATCATGGAAGTTAAAAATATTTTTTCTTGTGGACGAGACGCAACTCTTGTTTTTAACCATAATAATCACTACATAGTATATAAAACCGGCCAAGTGCGAGTCGGGCTCGCGCACAAAGGGTTCCGTAGCAGCAAATATAATAAATTACAGTTAAATCAACCTATCTCAAAAACTATAAGAGATACTTTGATCAAACCAAAAATCGTTGAAAGAGTTAATTAGCATGCATCACCTCTATTTTTTTTAGAATTTTATACCCCGTAGTTATAAAAATAGAGGGGGGGGGACATACTTTTTACGACTTTGAGAGCTGATATCTCAAAAACCGTTCACTTTAAGAAAAATGTTTTTTAGAAAACTTTATATCATTTTAAAAGACCTTTCCATTGATACCCCACACGGGTATGTACATCGAAAAAAAAAGTTTCATCCCTCAGTTACATGTATGGGGGGCCCCACCCCCAATTCTTTTTTTTACTATTTAGTGTCATATTTTTGTAGCGGTTCATACAACACATATTCCCATCAAATTTCATCACTGTAGTACTTATAGTTTCCGAGTAAATCGGCTGTGACAGACGGACAGACGGACAGACGGACAGACGGACATGACGAAACTATAAGGGTTCCGTTTTTGCCATTTTGGCTACGGAACCCTAAAAACAAAGTCGCTTTCTCTGTCCCTATGTCCCTATGTCCCTTTGTACGCTTAAATCTTTGAAACTACGCAACGGATTTTGATGCGGTTTTTTTTAATAGATAGAGTGATTCAAGAGGAAGGTTTATATGTATAATAACATCCATTAAATAGTGGAGAAGTACTGTTATTTTTGAGGTTTCTAATGTGATGTCGTAAATAATTACATTTTTTCCGCTTACATTGCAAACGCAGGCTGAACCCTACGAGTTTTATCAAAATAATGTACTAAGTATTGTACACATTGAAAAGGTCTACAGAAAAGTCCGCGATGGTATATGTCTATCTCTTATGGATAACCCACAATAACTTTTTTTTGTCATTTACTTTTTACGACAAATAATGGTTAATTTTCGAAGCGATTTTAACCAATACAGCATTAATCCTTAACGAATTAAATACCTTGAATACATTGTTCATTTAATATAGATCTATATGGCCCTTTACACCGTATGATTTAAGTGAATATTTTCGAAGATATTACAGATTTAAAAATTGCGGGACGTAGCGTTTGCGGCGGTACCGGCCGGCCGCCATTGCACCCGTGCGAAGCCGGGGCGGGTCGCTAGTTGATATTAAAACAATTAAACATATGAATTTTAATTTTAAAAGTTAAAAATACCCAAAAAAATTATGGAGTGTCAACGATTTATGAAATTTCGCGGCAAAACGAAGAAAAGCACAATGCTGTTTCTTTTTATTTATTTATTTATTATTTATTTATTTATTATAACTCATATAAAAAATTATAACTCATTTCTTGTTGTCTTTAATTAAGTGGCCAGCTACACGTACGTAAACAAATTTTGGTTTACATTCCCACAGAGAGCAAGTGTCGAAACTAACAAGGAATATAACTATTTTTTATCCCTCATTTTAAAGAACATATTGTCTTGTATGGTTTAATAAAAATAATACTAGATTAAATACCTTTTTCAGATAATTGTACTTCCTAATGTAAATCTTTTATGGTCAATTAGGGGGTGTCTTTAATTATGTGACCACCACTGTATGTAAATTATATTTTTTGAAAACATATTAGCCGGGCCAGATCAACATCAACAAGCGAAAATGCAAAATTCACAAATCAAATCATATCACTAAATCCCTAAAAAAAGAACATAAATAGTTACCAAACTATAAAACTAATTTTACCACTATTAACACAAAACACATTTCATTAAAAACTAAACATTCAACATCTCAAAATCAATTATCAAAAATAATAATAATTAAAAAAGAACCTATAATACTAACCTCATAGAGCGACGCAAGCGACTCGAGCGTTCGCGCGCGCCGCGAGCTGTAGCGGATCGAGCTCTGCCGGTCGAACTACACAGACATGCGCACTTACACTACACTACCACTACATACGTACACTAAATGCTATGTACAAATAGTGTGAGTTTGTTGTAAATATTAATATTTACTGAGTGATTATGTAAATAATAGTTTATTTACATATTATGAAGTAAAATTATGTAAAAATAAGATATGTATTTTTGAATAATATAACTAATAAAGGACGAATTAATCGTCAGTATAACTATTACATAAAAGTTTCGACACATTCTTTGAGATTTGTGAGAGATGGCGAAAAATTTTTATAGTATCAAAACTCACACTAGATGTAAATGCAGCAAATATTTTTATCATATCACAAGCAAGAAACAAAAATACTGGTAAAAAAATCACAATACTATATATGAATACTTTGACAAATTTTTCGATGCAAAATCAAGCACGCAGAGTAAGTCTACGCATTTATTATTTATCAATCATTTAATTAAAATCAAAATTATGACTAAAATTTTTATGCAATAATTGACAGGGACAAAAATCATGCTAAATCGGGAGCAGCTTTTACTGAAAATCGGAAAAATATTTTATAAATTTTCAAGCAAAACTATATTATGTGTCTTTCTAAAACACACAGCGTTGGATGAAGAAAGCAGTCTATGAATCCTCTATATTTCTATGAAAAAGGGTCACCTTACCGAATATCGATGGATTTTTCACCTCACTAGCAAGAGCGCGTCTCTAGTATGTCATCTGTCATACTCGCCTTTGAAGCGCTGTCATCTTCCAAGCCCATAGCGTTTATGAATTCGTGCGCAATAACATCGCGCAGAATATAATTCTCGAATTCGAATATATATAATTATAATTCTCGAATATTAAGTGTGATTTTCATAAAATAAAACACACACGCGTTAAATTTTAGTAGTAATTGGTGTTTTTCTAGTAAAAAACGGAATTAGTTCCAATATGAAACACAGACCACGTTGTCGGAAGAAAATTCGAAAACCGGTGCTTTGGTATGTATAATAGTGGCGGGAACTCTTTTTCGTCCTCGGAGGACGAGAGAAGCAATGGTTCGTCACTGCCCAAGAGACCGGGAGACGAGAAATTCCGTAAGTACAATCAGACTTGTCAGAACATGTCCGGACTCGTGCATAGATTTCCATGCAGCACGTGGCATACATTTCACAGTATTTGACACAAATACATCAATATTTAGATGTAGGTAATTAATAATAAAACACAGTGCATGCCTATAGTGAGATCGCTATATTATCATCGGATTTCTTTATCATACACAGACACATTGGTTACTGTGTCAAGTATTGCTTTTAACCAGACTTGTGAGATAGCGTTAGGCTACCTAGGTAGAAGGTACTTAGGTATAAGGAATCGACCGTGATCCCCTATGGATAACGAGCTCCAGCAGCAGGTAGTGAGGTATCTCAATCTCTTTGACCATTCAATTGTAACTACCTCAATAAAAGTGAGTACCTACTACATATTGCCCACTGACTACACAAATAATTCAAGACAATTAAGAGGTACTTAGATTTTAGATAGGTACAAAACCTGTCTATCACAATATTCTAAAGAGAAGAAATTGTTAATTAACTATTATAATATTATTTCAATATTGATACATGTCACATATAGATTTTACATTACTTAACTATTGTAATATCATTTCAATATTGATACATGTCACATATAGATTTTACATTACTTAGGATATGATATAGAGTGTATAATATGAGCAACAGTCTCACACAATATTCAGTAGGAGCTACTTATTACTGCAAGTTGAGATTACCTAATTTATCTTACGGTAAATAATTATTATAATAAAGAGCTTATTTTCATAGCCAATTGATACCAGAATAAGCTTTGATCCTATGGGTACTTATTTGAATAGTAGTGAAAAATCATAAGAAATAGACATTGCATATTATGAGAGGTAGATATGTTTATATACATTATCATCATCAAGGACCCATATTCACCGTATCCCCGAACAGTTGAATGATATCATTCTTGGTTATAATGTTACCGATGATAATCATGTTTATCTGTTTCCTTTCTTACTTAAGTGAAAGAGCTTGCCTTAAAATTATCACTCAGGTGTGATAACAATTCTATAATATCAACAGTAAAGTAACCAAAATCTTTGTATTTTTTTTTTATTAGTATCTTATACAGAAATATGTACTGAAAATATGTACAAGGTGTCCTTAGCCATGATAAGCTTAGTATGGTTATGCTGAAAGAACTGAGTGTCCAGAAATACCCAGAAAAATATATGCCATACTTACATTCAGATATGCTTCTGGCAATAAGTGCTGATGGCTCCGCCAGGTTGATATTCAACCTGAGACACCTAAACACCTAGGTATTAACCAGGTAATTTTGATACATATCACAGGTTATAACGGTAATTAAATTTTTACAAAGCCAGGATTGGCTTGTAAAATTAGACATCATTGGTAACAGTAATGAGATTCTTACAAGGCCAGGATTGGCTTGTACAATCAGGCATCATTGGCCTATTTTCTGCCTGCATATGGCAGCCATTTCAAATGGTCGCGGAGACCCTACAGGCTGGAGGTGCCCTCCTTCCGTTTTATTTAAGCTATTAAGTTTTGGTCTATCGTGACCATTGCAAAAAATTAACTTCACAGGTCTTGTAGACTGTGAGGATTTTGGAAAAGCTTGATTGGCACTACAGCCACATAAAGTCCATTGCCTTCTGGTTTAGTTGCACAATTATCTTTTGGGTCTACCATGACTAATCCAATTTAACTTCACAGGTCGCGGAGACCATGGAGGTTTTGGTAAAGCCTGATTGGCAGGACTATTCCAATAAACTTCAAAGGTCGCGGAGGCCAGAGAGATATTGGTAAAGCTTGATTGGCACTCCAATCACAAAAAGGGCCTCAGCCCTCTGATTTAGTTAGACTATCAGGATTATTCTAAAAATTTAACTTCACAGGTCTCGGAGACCATGGAGATTTTAGTAAAGCTACAGAATGAGCCACAGCCTTCTAGTTAGACAATTATCTTTTCGTCTACAAGGATTGTTCCAATTAACTTTACAGGTCCCGGAGACCATAGAGATTTTGGCAAAGCAGGTTTGGCACATCAATTACAAAATGTACATTGCAAACCTGGATACTTGTGCCTCATGTGTGATACTATAGAAATGTCTGTGTTATTGCCAGTCCCAAAAGCCTCAAAGATAGAGCATACTGTGGTAGTCATTAAAAGGACCATGTCTTGCACTAAATAAAAGTTGCAGACAGTTCTAGACATCTAACACTGAGAGGACTGTACAGTGGTCGCCTCCAGGTATTTCTCTAGAGTTTCGCGCACAGCAGACCAAGAGAGAAAGGCTTTCCCTCTACATGCTATACAAGACTTAGAGTTGTGGAAAAGAAACATAAACAGAAATGTAATAGTCTTTGTAAAAGAACAAGTTTGTCACTTCCTAACTACAGATACCGCGGATGCGGGCTGAGTAGGACATCTGAACAGTACTTACCTGTCAGAGAAATGGAGAGGGATGCAGGGGACTTGGCATTAGAATTTCTGACTTATATGTAGTGTACCATAGGTATGCAATAAAAATGCTTCTGAGTAAATTGAAAGGGGCGCACATCCTGTAGCCCAAGCTAGCAATCAGACTTTGGTCGCCCACATACAAAGGTTGCTAACTGTCTTAGCTCTCAGAACTGAGTAACTGTTCCTAGCTGAGAAGTTGAGAATAACTCTTGGCACGCTTCCAGGACGCCTAAATGGCTTTTGATTTAGATTGCCTCTCAAGAAATCAACCTGTACCGGAGTGGCTTCTCCTACCTTGTACAACAGGAAATATATTTCGGAAGCTCCTGATATGGACCATTTCACTATCCAAGGGAGTGCTTTAGTGCCAAGGCATACTTGCCAAAGCCTGCTCAGAATTTTGCGACATCTGCAGTCGTTGATGGAGCTGACGCCTAGACTGAATATTCCCTTCCAAGGGTAATCCTCCAAGTGTACTAGCGCACCTCGCACCCCGGGGTCTGGGCAGATACATAGCAACCAAGGGTGGCTTATGGTTAATAGAATAAATAATAATAATAATATACGGGCATTTCTGCGCAACTCGATGTCAAGCGCCTAAAGATGGTTATTGACTATTATGGTTATATATGGTTATTGACCCGGAAGTCATGAGCACTCAGACCATTGGTGAATGGCCTAACCCCCCCAACTGCTCAGTCAGAAAGGGGGGGGGGGGGGAGAGAAAACAGCCCATTGTAGAGCAAAGGAGAAAGAGCAGTTAAGTAGTGGTGCTCCTCCACACACAGTGCCAACATATATGATCCTCCAAGCAGGAGGTGACTTTCAATTGTAATTGTAATGCAATGCTAACAAAAAAAAAAAAAAAAAAGCCATGTAATCTAGTACACAGAGATTCTATTTAATTAGCTTAAGTCTATCTTTTATGCTATTACAGGGGTCAGGCCGAGAAGTTCATGACATGAACATGACTTCTGAGAATCTCAAAATAGAGTTTTTTATCACAGCAAAATAAGATTATAACCTGACCTGAATTTGGATATTAAATGGATACAACAACACATTATCCATCAGGTGGTCGGTTGTGAGGACACCCAGACACATAGATACGCCCAGTGACCCATGTGGAAAGGTTGGTTCAAGTAACAAAGGACTGAATTTCAGTCTTAAAAGTAGATAATTGATTCTTATCTATAAAGGGGCGGACCCTTTAAGCTTGCAACACAATCCTTTTTCTCTGGCTAAATAAGATCCCTCCAGATCTTAAAGACAGTAAACATAGCAGCCCTGTCCAGCAGTGGGTTCAAGAAGGTGGTAAGAGCACTAACCCGTTGAGGCAGTGGAAGGACCATACAGTCCTTTGTAAAGTTTTACTGTCAATCAGTCAATTTAGCCAGTGCCTAGTGAGTTCTGGTTTACTTTAAGGTAACCTTAAACTGTTTAATTAATTATTTAATTCAGTGTAACTAATTTAAGATCATAGTAATGATCAATGTGTAACAAACATGCTTAATGCTTAAGGTACAGTTGTGTTAACATTGCTTATTATAGTTATTTTATATACAGATGTTATTTACTGTAGTATTTAGCCTTAGAGGCTCCAATGTTTATCCTTGGTGACATTGATCTTCCTTTGAGTTATAATTTTTAAAATGTTATTTTTATCTTGTTATTTGAACTTTGATTTGTTTCAAAGATATAAGAGAAATAATTAAGCAGTTCTTAAGTTCTAAGACTTAATTCATTATTATTGGCTTATTGAGAAGATTATCTGAGGAGAATAATTTAATATTTAGAGGATATATGGATAGTTCTTACATGAAAGAAAAACAATTTTTTTTTTGTTGCTACATAACCCCCTTGTATTGTTTTTTAGAATTTAAGATATAACTTTATTTTACAATACAACAGGTTCATTTAACATTCGTTAAGGAATGAAATTTAAGTTGTTTATACAGCACTCTTGGGTATTACAATATTAACAAGATAATTTATTTTCAACATAGCGTTTTTTATGTCTTTCTTCACCAGCAGATATCAAACACATCTTCATCCAACGCTGTGTGTTTTAGAAAGACACATAATATTGATGTTTTGCATTAAAACAAAACATGTATTATGTGTCGAATAAAACACACAGCGTTGCAGTTTACTGCTTGCTGATGAAGATGCTATGGGCTTGGAAGATGACAGCGCTTCAAAGGCGAGTATGACAGATGACATACTAGAGACGCGCTCTTGCTAGTGAGGTGAAAAATCCATCGATATTCGGTAAGGTGACCCTTTTTCATAGAAATATAGAGGATTCATAGACTGCTTTCTTCATCCAACGCTGTGTGTTTTATTCGACACATAATACATGTTTTGTTTTAATGCAAAACATCAATAATTTGTATACAAAACAAATTCATAATTAATGCAGGTTTACATAACTTAAAATAAGGGAGAAAAATCTAAAATTTCTGGCAATATAGTTAATAAATAGACATTGATAAAGACTTTTTCCATATAAATACCGTCAGATTCCTATTGGACGCGTAGGTAAGGTTGCGCAGTTGGTCGATACCGGGCGCGCCGATCATCACCACGAAGGGTAAGAACTCGCTGCTGTTGTGAAGGAGCTTTAGTGATTGTGGCGCACAGTCTAGGATGCACATTTTACCTGGAATTGAGGATTTTTTTTATAGGGATAAACTTTAAAACTTCTGGAACTATCTTGAAATCTTATTACACTAATGGAAAAGTAAAACATTCCTGATTTTCATCAGCAGTATTTTTTTTTATATGTATATGTCACAGTCATCTGGTTGACTCTGCTATTTGATTGCCGCAATTGAATGGCTAGCAATTAAATGACTAAAGGACAACTCGTCAAATTCTTGAATGTAACATTCAACTTCATGACTGGAC
>CAJQZM010037644.1:24174-35616 GCA_907164665.1 Colias nastes | reverse complement strand
GCCTCGGGCCAGGGCCCTGCGGGCCCTGCCTTAAAGACGGCACTGTAACCAAAACGATGTTTTAATGTATGTAGCACTCATTTTAATTAAAAAATCGTAGTATGAGATCAAAAGTTATCAAGCGTTATTTAAAACTATCATTCTCTACCAATTAAAATGGTATGTACCTATAAAGATGATAATTATTCATGTAAGTTGACCAGTAATATTATAATATAAATACTGTTAAAAATATATGTCGTTATTATTTATAGACCATGATTTTTAGTTTTTTCTATTTCGAAAAATCCTGAATATACAAACCAGTGTGGTCACCCACAGAAAGAGACAAAAAACAACACTGACGTCATTCAAGGTTATATTTTCTTGTGACAAGTTAATGGTCATAGTGCAATCTCCAGTGTATAAGATATAAGCTTCTTGGGCATCATTATTACAATCAACCCGGCTTGATGAGGGGTCCAATAGTTATCTACAGTACCACTGGCACCGGAAGAGCTCCAACGTTTTGTGCCGTGGATATCTGTATGTTTCAATTAGTCAACTCAGCAATTGTATCGATACCGTCAGTTGTGTTTGGTATTAGACGACAGAGACGTTCAAGCTTCGAGTCTTTTGACTATTATATTTTTATCAATAACATGATAGTTTATTTTCTAGCAACTATTCCTCCAAACTCTGAATTATACAATGGATTATTTCGTCAACACTTAGGTGGAAGTGCGCCTTCTTTATCACATCCACCAACAATCAATAGATTATGTTGTTAAAAAACTTTTGATTCCACCAAATACTTCTTAATAGTTGCAGTTCATCATTGTTTACGTTGTGAGACTACTTATCATAATCATGAGGAAAAAATATCAAAAATATAGGCTACAAACCACAAAACAGTTCATTTTCTAGCAACTATTTCACCAAATTGTGAGTTATTCATGCGATTTCTCTGTTATCGCTCATTTTGTTATGCATTTTTGTTATCAGGCTAACCGCGGGTCAACTAATTATGATCTTCAATTATTTGTAAACTTTTATCCGAGCCATATTGTTTGTGTTAAGTTGCTATCTTACATCATCACAGGAAAATGTATTAATATTATTGACCACAAACCACAAAACAGCAAAAATCAAACCAACAATACTCGGCTTCTATTGATAAGACGTTAGTAAATATAACGGAACCCTTTGACACGGTGACACTCCTGCTGGTAGTTTTGACGCCTGCGCCAGAATAAACATTCATTACGATGGCTGTAAGCTTGCCAAAACTTATTAGTGTCAGTGAATACATACAAAGAGCGAAAAGTCGGAAATACCTGGATATCATTTTTCAAGAATACTTGAACGTCATTAGTGTACCTATCGTAGGTACCTGTGATAACTTTTACTTACCGAAAAACAAAACGAAAAACCGAAGTCCAGTCTATCCATGTTGGGACCATTCTCGGGTGGTGCTCAAATCCAACACAGGCTCGGATTACATCAATGCCAATTACATCGCTGGATTTGACGGAAGACGTAAATTTATAGCGACGCAAGAACCCATGGCAACAACTTTCGATGATTTTTGGACCATGGTCTGGCAGGAAAACTCTCGGATCATCGTTATGCTGAATGGTACCAAGCAAGAATCACAACCTACAAGCCTCCAGTATTTCTGCGTGAACCAAGATCATACGATTTTGAAACAGTTTATCATCAAAGAAGAAAGCATTAGAAGGGAATCCCATTTCATGTACACAGCGTTGAGCATTCATCATAGACCGAGTGGAAAATCGAGGGTGATCCATCATTTTAAATACTTTGACTGGACAGAAACTGACGCTCCTAATGTAGGATCAATTCTTAACTTCCTGCTAAAAGTCAACCAGCAAGACCAGTATTATTTGAAGCAAGCGTTGCTGAATAAAACACCTCCACCAGGTCCAATTGTCGTCCATAGTGATTTGGGCTTCGGAAGGACCGCAGCATTTTGTGTCGCAGATATATGCCTGTACCACATAGTAAACACAGCAAATGTGTCAGTGCCGTTAATGGTGCTGAAAGCCGAGCAACAACGGCGATTCAGCATTCCCACTTCAAACGAATACATTTTTATAAATAATGTCATCCTTAATTTTCTGACTGTCATTAACGTAAATCCAGAAATATACTTGGAATTCCGCTATCACTTGACTCATAAAGACATAGATTTATTTTTGTTATAGTATAAACCTACAATGTAAGTAAATGATTAAAGTAACTGATAGTGTTAACCGATGTTTTATTTATACAAACTCCACCACGATTAATGCTTTTTTTTCCTTAGTGATTAATAAACTATCAATAATTATTAGTAATCTTATAGAGGCAACCCCTTCATTTATGAATAGAGAGGGGAAAGTTTGTGATATGTGTTTGCGAATTAAAGGTTTGTTAGAGGAAAATTAGCTTATGCAGGAAAAACACACGTGGTATCATCAGCTTACTGAAAAAATAAAATATTAAGAATCTGGTGGCGTGTAGGTTAAATTTTCTGTCACGGCAAAGATTGTCACACTGTACTAAGGATAGTAACTAAATTAAATTCATTTTTTTCAGTCAATAATGCATCTGCGCTTTTTATTTAGCATAACATTCGAAGTTACGTTATGTCTCAATAAAGTTATGTAAGTATTATTAAAATCAGTCTGCTTAGAGCATTAAAAATCCACTTAGTTCCCTTAGTTGCTCAAATTAACCCCATACGAGTGCGAACACTTACCCTTAATTCCGGGAAAGTGTGTGCATTTACAATCATTCGAATTAATCCGTTTTTTTCCAAAGTGTTAAGGTTTTGAACTTTATTTATTAATTTAATTATTGCCTACATAAATATTCTATCAGAGACACATTTTTATTTTCCTTTCATGCTTATCGTTTAATTTTGACACTAGTTTAAGTGCTTAAGTAAGCACACTTGTAAGAAAAATGAGTCCCTGCATATTATAATAATTTTAAATAAAATAAGGAGGAAAATAGTTTTGCTACCATTACTTTTTGTTATAAAAGCACTTATTCTGTCTAACAATACTTTGATATGAAAAGGAAAAACGTTTTTGTCGTGAATCGTAAATTTCAATTACAATTGTCACTATATATTTTTGTAGAACAGCGATCGTTAATGTCTGACTTGATGGTTTTATAGTATTCACATTAGTAGGGGAAACTTAGGTCGAATTAATCCGTCGACCTTAAATTTTGACAGAATTAAAAACTTTCTTCATGGAAATCGAATTATTACCAACGGAATAGAGCCGAAGAGTATAGTTACAATTGGCGGCAAGTAATAGAAGGAATTATCCTACCTCGAATTAATAACTAGTATATAAAAGCCCTGAAATTATATTTTTTAGATCGTTTTATCAAAATCTATTTTCTATCTGAGGTTCTGATTAATTAAAATTCACCAAACTCACATTAATAATTAAGAGTCAAAACTGCTACGACAAAATTAATATTTCTTACGAGTGTGATCAATTTTTCCCCTTTCTACCTAATGTATGCATCATATCATACCATGCAATAACTCTAAAAATATCGTACCAGAAGCTCTTATATAAGATGACGGCCTAATTAGGCCTCAGTTTTACACAACCATTACCTGCGATACCAGTGCATCCAGTATTAAAAAATATGAATTCTAAAAGCTGAAGATTTTGGAGAATAGCTCCAGAAGATGGAGCTATGATTCAGCGATCAAGAACAATACTTCAGTGAGCTACGTTGACGGCAATAACATCCCAAAGAAGTTTATGGTCGTCAAAAAACCAGCATCTGATTTCTCAGGCTCTAACTTTTGGGACTTGATATGGAAAACTGATAGCAGAGTGATAGTGCGGTTTGACAAAGGAAGATCGCTGAAGCATCCTTGGCTGAATAGTTCTTCATCCTTTGAATATAACGTCGGGAAGTATACTCTGTGGAAGAAGACTGTCATTGACAAATATTACACTCAGATAACTTTGACTGTAAGAAACAACAAAGAAAAGAAGTCAAGGAAGATAACGCACTACCAATACCACGAGTTTCCAGACAATCAGACGCCCTTCTGCTCTGCGCAGCTCATATGTTTTTGGAAGATTGTGAACAAGAAGTATGAAGGCATCACTTCGCCAGAAGAGAAGGAAAGCGGAATGTGCCCAATTGTGATGTACACCAATAATTGCTTTGTAAGGTTGGTGTCGATTTGTGCGATTGACATCTGCCTGGACCAGTTGACCGAGGAGCAACCAGCTTCTGTGCATAACACGCTTTCGGACGTCAAGTACCAAGTGTCTTTTGAATTTATCAGCGCGGAAGAACAAGCATTCATTGATAAGACCGTGCAGCACATCAAAAGTTGTTACTTTGGAATAAAGAACAAGACATCAGTAACCCCGGAACTGTGTCGTTTAAAGATCGTGTTCGAAAGTATTGTTTACTTTCTAAACGACTATCTGTTTTTTGAGTGTTTACTGTTGGGGTAGGGTTGGCACTACCGTTAGGATTACATGATTTTGTGATAGTGTAAATGCGATGTGATATATATTTATGTAAGTACAAATCTGTGATATAACTAAAGTGAGAGGTAAAATAATGTATTCTTTTTAAACAGTATATAGCTTTTGTCTGTAAATTGCAAAAAATCTTCTAGATTAAGAGAAAAATATGGTTCTCTGGATTAAGAAAATCTAGTTGAAAAGCATCGAAGTATCGGTGAGTATAGATGTGAGTCAAGTGGGGATAGAGCCAATTAAAATCCGTTGTAAGGTTGTATGAATAAAAGTTTAGTTGTGGTAGTGTATACACGCGCCCCCTTCTACAATTTTTCTGACCCCCTCTCTAGAAAACAGACTATAGTTCTCTCATTTCAAGATTCAAATTAAGAGTAGGGATTCAAGGTCAATATTCAAGGTTATGGTTCAAAATTATGCATGGATCAACCATGACTTACAATACTACGGCGTAGGTGCTCAGCCGTTATGATCTGTTAAATAAGTTATTATTCTATTGAACATATCTTTTATTTCATTTCATAAAAGCTATTCTCGCATTCGAACAAAAGCAGATTCTGTAAATATTTTCGGGCTAGAATTATGATTTTTATTTTTTTATGACCGAGTCAATCGTTGTGGAACATTAACATTCTCATAAAAGCACGGAATTTGAATATCAGTGTGTTGTTTGAGGGAATAGCTTTCACTGAAGAGAGGTTTGAAAGATTCAAGCGAGCTTTCTTTGGAGTGGCCTTGAGCAGCTACCTTTTTTTTATTGAGTATGATAATGATACCACATTGGTTGTTTGTCGATTTGTAATCATGTATTGTATTGCTCAAACTATGAACAATGTAATCAGTGAACTGAAAATGAAAATAGGCAATAAATTCATTGTTATTAGTAATTAAGATTGCGATCGAATGCATTAACCAATAACAATGATTGAAATAAAGTTATTTTCTTGTCTAGTGAATCTTTTTTCATTTAAACTACTTATATTCTGAGTGGAGTTAAACTTCATTTCAACAACAATTTTATTGAAAGGGATGTTAGTCATAATCTAGCGTGCAATATCGCTAGATTTTTGAGTATCAACCAGCATAACTGTTCCCAATGTACCCATAGAAGGTAAGTTTCATAAAAATTGAAGTTTAGAGTTGATGAAAGTTAAAACTCCAAGGTCAAGTCAGCAAGACCGTTTGCGACCATGATAATCTTAAAAATAATTGGTATCGAACATTTTTGACGTGTTTTATGATCACAACGTTGACGGGAGATAAATATGATAAGAATTGACCCTATCCGTGATCCGGACTCTGCAGATCCAAACAGTGACTGAAGATTACAAGAACATGACCTAAGTGCTGTTAAGAAGACACATTCGAGACGCTTCTACAATATCCAAATCAAGGTTCAACATAAAGGCCAGTTTCGCATGCAGAAAATAATTTTTCAAATTTTTCTATTTTTTTTTGGACTTAAATTCTTAAATTTCGACAGCGAAAAGGTTCCTAGATATTTTTCTACAGTCAAATTGGCAAAAGAACTTTCCAATAGAGGCCTCAAATGTGCCGGCACATTAATGAAAAACAGAATACCTGCAGCCGCCAGAGATGTACTCGAATCCGATTCAAGCCTGAAAAGAAGAGGCAGAGGGAGCTATCAAGTATTGACTAACACCGAAAATACTATGGCAATCACGAAATGGATGGACAATAAACCTGTTATAATGCTCTCAACAGCTCACGCAGCTTGTGAAACAGATGTTTGTTCCCGTTGGTGCAAAAAAGATAAACAGTATAAACAAGTTGTAAGGCCAGAAGTTGTCAAACAATACAACTCTAAAATGGGTGGGGTAGACATGGCGGACCGATTGATTGCAGTTTGTCCGGCAAGAAGTAGAACCAAGAAGTGGCCTGTGAGATTTATATCTCATATGATAGACCTGGCTATTTCTAATTCATGGCTTTTGTACAAACGGACAGAAATAGAAAAAGGCGTTCCAGTAAAAAAGATACAGCAATTGAGACATTACAAAATGTAATTCGGTAAACAAATATTAGAAAAGCATCAGCTATACGAACTCAACGAGGTGGAAAATGATTGCGAAGAACGAGCTGTTAAACGGCCCGTAGGTAGACCAGGAATAGTGCCTATACCGTCAAAAATGCGACGCTTACATGGCAATATCCACCTACCAGAAAATCTAGACAAACAACAACGATGTCGTCTCTCTGGGTGTGACAAAAGAAGTTTATTTAAATGCTCTGACTGTAACATAGCTCTTTGCCTGAACCCGACGAGGAATTGTTTTAGGGCCTTTCATCTCGAAGGGAATTAAAAATATGAAATAAAAACAATTTCTTGTCGTGTTTAGTTGATAAAAGTTTTGATCTCTTATACTTGACTGTGATTTAACTCTAAAGTGTCAATTAACTAGTACGTAAGGAAGATTATTCGTTATTGTATGTGCTCTATTTTGATAAGTAGGTACAGTGATACCGTTATTCTTTGATTTATAAACGTTGATTATGCTTCAATTGTCTTTGAAAAAGATTGTTTCTGGTGTTATAATGTAAAATGTTAATTTAAGTGATGTTTAGAAGAAAAATATGATTTACTTTTGATACTAAATAAAACCTTTAACTTTTTTCACATTGTTTTTGATATACTGCGTAAAAACCTAATGTACTTACACAAGTACAAAATATTTTCAATGTTTATCTTCCTAAGGAGGTCCCATACATCACAAACATACCGTAAAAAATAGAGACAACAGTAATTCACTTCCAAAATTACCTAAAACCGACATATCTTTGTCTCGGTCTGAAGCACTATTCTTGATTCGTACTTGGTATAGTACAGCCGGTAGCTATGACTACTGATCTTAAAAAAACACAGGACTTACGAGGTTATGTTCAGTCAAAAATAAAGTTTTTATGACCCTATACAAAAGTGAGGGATCATGTGTTCCCAGTTTGCCCTATCATTTTTCATAGATCTTAATTAGCCATCCTTAATGTTTTATATTTTATAGGAATCACGGAGTTTCACCACAACATCAACTGTTGTTAACATTAAGGTTTTATGCATTAGGCACAATGTTAGACTTTGTTGGAGTCTCTACATCAACAGCAGGCCGAATTGTTCGCGATATATCATCAGCAATCGCCAGCTTGTATGATGAATACATTGCTGTTCACCAACTAAGTGCAGAAAAATTCTACAGAATTGCACGGTTTCCTCGTGTTCTGGCTGCAATTGATTGCACTCATATACGTATTCAGTCACCAAGTAAGTTTTTGATAGCTAGTTTTTGATAGCTTATTACACTTTTGAGTTTGTTATTACTTAATTACTGACCTAAATTATGTTGAGTTTTAAAGCTATTTTATATAGCATAGCTTCTATCGTGGGCCTTGAGCGCGGGGACCGAATCGAGAAATTCCGTAACGAAAAAACCTCACGCTCCCCACTCCGACGGGCACGGAGGTGTGGCTTGAAGGCATGCTATGCAATAGCTTTACCGCGGCAGTCCCCGAGTGCCACACGTCTTTTTTATTATTTAATTACTGACCTAAATTATGGTTCCATTCAGGTCAAATAATAGAAGAATTTAGAAATCGCAAGGGTTACTTTTCCTTAAATGTGCAAGCAATCTGTGATGCTGATCTAAGATTCATGAATGTAGTTGCTCGATGGACAGGTTCAACACATGACGCCACAATTTTCAACAATAGAGTTGTATAATGTTCAGTTATGCATTAACTTTTACTAACTTATTTATGTTTTTAAAAGTTGTAAGAAACATTAGTAAATATCTATAAAAATATAATATTATCTACTCGTTTACAGCTCAATGTGATGCAGGTCTGTTTGGTAACCGCTGGATGCTATATGCAAATAGATCTTATTTATTAACCCGGCTCCACACGTTGGCCCCAATATAGGCCCCAACGCTACTCGTCCAACGTGTGGATCTAAAATTGCATTGGCCCCAACGTTCGGGCGAGCATTAGTAGTTGGCCGGCTCGTATCGGTTTCATCAAAGGAATCTGCGGCCAACGTTCGTGAGCTGTCCACACGTTGGCGCTTTGTTCTGTTGCAACACGCAGCGAGTGCGTACGTCGAGCGACAACGGCTTCCTCATCCGCAAAATCGTCACCGGCATGGACAAATGTAAAAGTTATTGAACTTTATTAAGCACATCCAATAATATGGGACGCATCTTGAAAGGATCATAAAAATAAAAATTTAATTGCTCATGCATGGCGCACCATACAACAAAATATGGGAATTGAAGATTAAAAAAAAAAGCGGGAATCATTAATGAGCACATATCGCTTTTATAGAAAGAAAATTATTGACTACTCGATCTGGATCATCAACAGACGATATTTTTAAACCAAATTGGTTCGTTTATCAGCTCATTGATAGCTTTCTTGCTCCGATTTATGATAAATCAGATACAGTTACCATTAACACAGAGATAAGATAAACATTGATGAATTTTTACTTTATTTATTTACATATATAAAATTATATTGTGACAAATTACACAAAATGTGGACTGCTTTTTTTGGGATGAGACTGAAGGGAAGCGTGGTGCCATAGAAATTGGAAGCTGTGTTTTAAATTTTATAGAAATGCAGTAAAATAGTCATCCCGGAAAAGACATAGATCTGATATTTTATTCAGATAATTGCTGCGGGCAACAGAAAAATAAGTATTTATTATCTGCTGTGTCCAATACGCTGTGTCCAATATGAGAGTCAAATCAATAACACATAAGTTTTTAATTAGAGACCACTCTCAAAACGAAGGGGACAATGTGCACAGTGTCATAGAGAAGCAAATAAAAAGGCACATAAAATCAGGCCCTATTTACACACCTCAGCAGTATGTTACGCTAATTCGGACTGCCAAAAAATCTGGACCAGCATACAAAGTGCATGAAATGACACATGACCGATTTTATGATATAAAGTTGTTGCAAGAATCCTGGGGCACGAACTTTAAATAAGATGAAGGCAACAATCAAGTTAAGTGGCACGATATAACTCTTCTTAGTGTACAAAAAAGTTCAATTTTTTTACTTAAAAACCCCGGTAACTAAAAATATATTGTTCAGGTTTTTAACAGTCAATAAACAAACAAGTTAATCCAACACGGTCTAAAATATTATCTTTGAATGTGTATAGTTAGTGTTTTGATATCTTTTTTAAATGTAGAAATATCAGTTTTTCTTTATTTCTGAAAAAACTGTTTTTTTGAGTTACCAGAGTCTTCTTCTAGGGGTGCGATATATACTTTTATGTATTACAGATTTGGAATGCCGTAAGAAATGGAAATTAATCAGAGACTCCTACAACAGATATAAGCGCAAAAAAACTTCTACGGGATCTCTGATTCAACTTGTATAAATAACTGATCAACTGATTCTGAAGATTTTAATTGCTCCAGCTTACTATTTCGGTTTTCATGTCTGTCCTTCAAAAATTTAATAAATTCATCGTGTGGTCTTTTTCTTTTTGTATTCTTGCTAGTTGGTTCTTCAGAACTTTTACTTAGTGGAATAGATCTTTCTTGTGTAGATTTAGAAGTTCCTGGTGGGCTCTACTAACTCCCTTGAAGGAGTATTATGCACTGATGCATCTGTGAATACGGGAGGAGTATCTTCATGTCCAACTTCTGGGGAGGTAGAGCTTTGCTGTTTTTGGTCTGCAATGGAGAAGCTGGACAATTTTACGTTCCGAGTTAGAACGTATAAAGTCAACATCATGGAAGCTGAAGATATAGCTATTGTACCCAAGGGGGGCTCTGGCCCCTCTGCTCAACACAAGAAGAAAAGTGGCGCGAACGCAAAAGCAAAGCAACAATTGAAATTTAGACAGAAGATGAATGCTAGACAAGCCAAGGAGGGAAATGAAGCGGCGATGAAGAGACTCGGTGTCTTTGACGACTCTACACTTGAGTTGGAGAAGACTATAGAGGCGCTTAAGGTTACAGTGCAGCCGCTAGCCATACCATTGCCTGCAGTCAGCCGTGGCCTGGGATTTGCCACTGTAGCTGAGTATAGTAGAATGATTAGCGCATGGGACCGCGCTACAATACAGGAACTTTGTTCTATCCACCAGTACTATCGTGTGGAACTGTCATTGTTCTACTTCAAATATGTCCTGCTGATGCTGAATCAGCTAAAAATTCAAAGTGGCAGTTTTATAAACGTTTATGGTGAAATTGATATTTTTGGTTTTATGGCATTCAAATGCTTTATAAATATAAATTTATAAAGAATATACAACGTTAAGATTTTTAGAAAACAAACGAACGACGACGAATTCAGAACGGCAAAGCTCAAGTTGAGCTTTGCCGTTCTGAAGCAGGCAGTGCTCGTGCTCAACTTGAGCTGCTCAAGTCATTAAAATCTTCAGAATCAGTTGATGATATATCGACATTTACAAAACATATCGAAATGATGCTAAGAAAATTGAGCGCGCGTTCGAGAGCAATGGCAAAAACCGAAATATTTAGTATTGTTTCTAAGTATGAGATCGAAGATATCGACGGTCATAGTGAACGCCCCTATACAATTTCATCCCACAATAATTGAGGAGTGACGGAACAAAAAATGATAATTCCACTTTAAAAAAAAAAGAGTTAGTTAAAGCATTCGACAGAATACTATAAATTACATTACCCTCCAAGCTGGTGTGGTTCAAATCAAGTTAATTCCTCTAGTAAAATAGCCTCTAAAGTTGACAGTTTGATTCAGATCATGATATTTCCGTTTTAAAAAAATAAATAAACAAAATCTGAACAAAACATGATAAATTTCATACATTACTGGTACACCGACTTAAAGTTGGCACAAAATAGGATATTTCCATTGTCACAGCAATTTATTGGTAAAAATGGCTTAAATCACGGGGTGTTGAAGCCGTA
>CAJQZM010037644.1:829-19174 GCA_907164665.1 Colias nastes | reverse complement strand
TTCTCATCTGCACTCAGTTGGACAGCTTACAAGTGACGGCATAGTGATGAATCTTATTATTTTATGCTCTTCTATCGTTCTAGATATGTCCCCTGGTGGTTCATTTGACCCATATTTTTTTCCTATGCGGGCTTGTAGTCTATTGGGGTAGTACTTATTTCCATAAATATATCAAGAAATTTAAATATACAGTTTTAAATGTAATCATATCTGACAACTTTTGGCAGTAGTTCCATTTCGAAATTTCAAAAAAAAAAATTACGCTCCACCCTACTGCCCACCTCATCGGGGAACTGCAGCATGTCAAGCGGGTACTACGCAACAACAAGCTGCAGGCGCCTCCACAGCATCACAGGAGCCGAACGAAGCCACACACAGTTGAAAGACAACCGGCCTACCTACCAAATGTATAGGTAAATCGGATACTACAGTAAACATTTGTGACAAATTTTCTCATGCATTTACAAAAGAGATCTCAAATATTAAACACAACTGTGATTATAAATTCCTTGATAGATCCACTCACATTAAAGATAGTTTAGTGTCACTAAGGTTTCAAAAAGCATCATCCAAGGATTTTGAAAAAATAATTAATAATTTAAGTTCTAATAAATCGCCTGGTATAGGTAAAATAAGGGTAAAAGGGATAAATAAAAATTTTAAAAAGTACACCGAGTCCCATTTTGGCATTGTTTATAAATTTATGTACAAAGGGCTGATATGTTAAAATCCGCTATAATCATACCTATTTTGAAACAGAGAGCACATACAGATTACACAAATTATAGACCCATATTGTTGGTTATAAACAATATTGTAGAAAAATATATTGTCGGACAGATGAGTAATTTTTTAGAACAAAATAATGTATTAACGGATAATCAATATGGATTTCGGTGGGGCCGAAGCACAGAGACGCTCCTGGCACGATCACGCACCCACACTCTTCCATTGCCTGAAACACCACCATCCGTTAATAACATTATTTATGACAGATACTTGTGCGAGCCAATGTCGTAATGTATATAATATATCAGCTCTAGTACTGTACTGCATTGAAGCCTTCAATATACCAGAGATTAACCAAAAGTATTTTGAACCTGGGCACAGTCAAATAGAAGCAGATAACATCCACGCAACTATTGAACTGGCTAAGAAGATCAATCCATCTGGATTCTATACAACTATAAGAAAAGCTTTTCGAAAAAATCCATATGACGTCCATGAAATGGGAGCAGAAGACTTCGTAGATATTAAATACCAAAAAAACTATATTAGTTAAGAATGCTAAAGTGGACTGCGATGGCAATGCTGTCAACTAGCTAAAAATAAGATGGCTGCAGTATCGTAAAGAAGACAATAAACACATATATTTTTAATATGACCTGGAAGATGCTTATTTTAAAATGATTAAGATTATCAGAAGAGGCAAAAGACTACCTGTGGAACAAATTGTATTAAAAAATGCATACGACAAACCCTTACCCATTTCCAGTGAAAAGTATGACGATTTACAAGACTTATGCAGACAAGGCATCATTCCAACGCAATACCATGATTTTTATAAAGGGTTTTCAGTTGGAACTCCAACAACAGATGACGAAGATAATTAATATTTTTCAAAATACTGATATGCTGATTACAGGTTTTATTATTATTTAAATTGTACTATTTCAGAAGTAAATAAAGATTATTGATTTATTGCCTATTTTATTACTCATTTTATCATAAGCCGGGACATACTGACACAAAATTTCGGGTCATTTGTAACAGGATGACGGTTCTACAGGGGTCTTAGTACGCAATGACAAAAAGAAAAACCGGCGGACTAGTCGCGTTAGTCGAACTCGTCGGATAAATAGCGAAAGTCAAACAATTTGTAACACAAAAATTTCACAAATGACATCATATTTTATTCTGATAATTGCTGCGGGCAGCAAAAGAATAAGTAAGTATCTTCATCACGAGTTTATCTCTAATTACTTGCTTGTAAAGTACCGTAACTTGGTCCTACTTTGCTCCTGCCTAGGTCATTATGCTCCAATTGCGGAAAAAAATTTTTTCTTATCTGTGCCAAACTTATTCTATGTAACTGTCCATTTCTGAACGAAATCGGTAAAAATAAAGTTATAGTGGCAACACTGAATAGGAACTTTTTTAATCCGCCATTTTTTTCGACTGTCAGGTGTAATTGATTCATCACGTAGCCTACAGCAAAAAAAAATATTTCGAAAAAGCCGTCTGCATCTTAAAATTTAACGAGGGAATCGAGGTAAGAACGGTTTAATGTAGTCGTACAGCTAATCCTTTAACCATAATCGATAATATTTCACTGTTTTGTTTATTAATGTCAAAACCTAACCTCTTCTTGATGCTCGGTCCTACTATGCTCCACATGGCGGGGTGACTTTGCTCCTGCTGCAAAGTTACCCCGTCAAATAATCGCGACTATCTTATTAATTTTCTTCACATATTTTCTTAATTTAAATTGGTAATTTGATTTTTTGTATATTCAGGCATCATGCCAAGAAATTATCAAAGGAATGCAGGCAGACGAAACTATAAAAATTACACAGAGGAGACTTTAAGACAATGTTTAGCGTCAATAGAAAACCGTGATTTGACCCAAAGGAAGGCTAGTGAAAAATATGGGATTCCACGCAGAACAATCATTAATCAATTAAAACTTTTACGATCTCGAACACCATCGAGGCCAGCCGGCGCTCCTATCACATTTACTGTAGAATAAGAAAGAACATTCGTATCTTGTATCGAAAATCTAAGTGAATATGGTTTTCCTTTGACTACAATGGACCTTAGAATGGTAATAAAATCATATTTGGATAAAAATGGCCGTAAAGTGAACAAGTTTAAAGATAATTGTCCAGGAATAGAATGGGTGTCCAGTTTTTTGAAAAGAAATCAGTCCTTATCACAAAGATTTGCTGCAAATATTAAACGGAGTAGAGCTGCGGTTGATCAGGATACCCTCAAAGAATACATTCAAAATTTGAAAGAAGTGGTCAAAGATGTACCACCCGAAAATATTTGGAACTTTGATGAAACCAACCTCTCGGATGATCCTGGTCTGAAAAAAATATTAACTAAACGAGGAACAAAATATCCCGAGCAAATAAGAAACACTTCTAAAAGTTCTACATCTATTATGTTTGCTGGAAATGCTATTGGAGAATTATTACCAACTTATGAGGTTGTACAAGCAAGTAATTAGAGATAAACTCTTTGTTGCTTTGATCGTCACAATTCCAATATTTTTTTCACAAAAATGCCAACTTTTATTTCAGATTCGTTTTCGGAATGTATTATTATGCTGTTAATACATTACCCATCAAATCAATTACTCACAAATTCCTCATTAGAGGACATACTCAGAATAAAGCTGACTCTGTTCATTCCGCATTGAGAAGAACATTAAATGTCCGTATTTAAGCAAAAAGGAACCACTCGACAAATTTCGTTTTTTACTTTTATTGAAGAATACTCATTTAAAAGTGGTCTAAATTCTTATAAAAACAAGAACCACATGATTTTTACCTTGGAAACCAGGTATACTAAAAGCAGAAAGGAACCACCAGCAACAACGAATAATACATAAGAAGCAAAATCGAACCACAGCACCACGGGACTGCTTTGTTCAAACAAATAAACGATGTTACTATCATGTCATTTTATACAAAACAGATCCGCACATACTTGGTACCATTATACATTACACATATTTCTATCAATAACAATTATTTTTAATACACAAAATGGAACCAGGTTCCTGTGGTATGGTTATGCGTAAAATAAATTCATAATTTAAATGTTATTTTTTTTTTGCAAAATAAAACCACAAGCATTCGGTTCTATCATGCATAAATAAATATTGTAAAACAGTAGACTCACCAGTATGTGATTCCATTTTGCATAACGCATTTTGAAACACATCATCGTTTTAAGGTACCAAATGTCTTGACTTGTTACAAAGCTTCTCATCTTTAAACAACGAATAATTTACTTTATTTCATTATACAAATAGCTCAAAATGCAATAATTCCAATTTTTAAAGCAAAACCACACCCCGGACACTCCATACAAAATGATCGTTTTGACAGTCACACTGTAGAGACTGCAAATGTGTGTGTTAACGCTTTATGGTTGGCACATTTGTGACTAGCGTAAAAAAAATTTCGCGTTTTTCTGATGAAATACATCCGTAAACAGCACAATATCTAACCATTTTCTACGAAAAACGATAATCACAAATCCAAAATAATAAAATTACTTTAAGTCAATTTGATTAATGTTGTCAATCTTCGTTGCGTATCGTCCTTGCAGAAAAATATGGCCCATTTTATGTCTGATCGCGCGGGGGTGAGGTAAGTTTAATTTTGGCGGGAGGCGGAGAGTGTCCGTTCTGTAGCGTTTAGCTACTATTATGTATTCTGTGGCAAAACGTCAAAATATTATAATATTGTGACATTCAACGAAGAAATTCAAATACGTGACGACCGTTTTTTTTTCTCCGCGAAGAAAGTTCAATTGTTGTTGTTAATTCCCTTAAAATTAAGTGTGAAAATGTTTAGGAGAGGCAAGCAATTGGTGAGAAAAGCATTGGAGACGAACACTGAAGATAAGATTGAAGATACAACGAGTAAGTAGTTTTATTTAATGCATTTAAGTACTTATTGAATCTGAGATGTAGGTACGCTTTATCCACTTTTTATTCATTCCCGATTGTGGAGTGATTTTAAAAAGATAGTGCATTAAGTAAGTACACGAGGAATCCTCTGTGGATTTACGTATTTTAACCAAACTGTTGTTGTTCACGAAGGCGGGTTACGACGTAGTTTTTATAACGTCGAAAATATAAGAGTCATTTTGATACGATTCAACTGCCATTGTGAGATGAAACTAATCAACCGTGTTTTAAAATAACTGCCGATAAAATACGTTTTTTAAATTTGGTAAAATACGTTTAGGTTAAAATTCAGTACAGTACATTCAGCGCATATAATTATTTGTTTGATTTTAAAACTCGCGCGGCCACTGTTTTGACCGGAACAAGGCCCTAGCCCGCGAAATTCAAAATTTTAACAAGTTTATTTAATTTTTTGCTAGGTTAGGTCACTGTTGCGTATGTTTTTTAGAGTTCCGTACCCAAAGGGTAAAACTAAGATAAAAAGATTAATAAAGATAAAGATACGGCCACGCGGCTTTATTGTTTTCATTTTAAAGCCTTTTTCTTTTTATTACAGAAGATAACGAAGGACCGGATATGAATACGTCGGTGCCTATTTCTTCACCTTCAAGTGATATTTTAACTTCACCAGATCGCTTAGAAGAATATTCCTCGCCGATATTAGAACTGCTCGAATTGCCCGACTTTAAAAGTCCTGACTATGTATCAGATTCATCGGAAGATAGTACTATAATAGTTACTGGCGGCAAGAAAATGAGGCTGCCTAATGGGAAATCAAAGCGCACTATCGTTGAAGAGTCTGCTTCTGAAGGTGAAAGTACAGCGAAATCACCAGTGTTTATACCATGTTCTGATGACGATACAGCGAGTATTAGTGAAGAAGAAGTTACGAAAGGAAGACCAAAGAAAGGCCGAAAGTATAAGTATGGTGGTCTATCTAGGATGGAAAGAAAGAGAAATAGACATTCTAATAAGCCTTTTAACAACTACAAAAACATCAAAGTCCAACCGAAAGCATTTATTGATTTTAAATGTAATTGTAAAACGAAGTGCTGGGAAAAAATAGATTCTAACACTCGACGGAGAATATTTGAGAGTTTTTACAAACTAGAAAATTACAATACTCAAAATATGTACATCGCAGCGAGCGTCAAAGAAGCCGACGTAAAAAGAAGGATGACTAATAGCAAGATGAAGAAAAAATTCTCTCGTAAATATCTGTTGGACAACGTCGAAGTGTGTCGGGATTTATTTGTCAAAACACTTGGCGTTTCTACAAAGAGAGTTAATACTGCTTTGACTAAAATGAGGTCACAGGATTTTATAGATAGAAGAGGATTTAAAAGTGGAGGTAAGAACAAATGCTCAGATGAAATAGTTTCACAAGTGAGATGCCACATAAACTCTCTTCCTAAGTATAAATCACACTATAGAAGAAGTGAGCGTGAGACCGAATATCTTATGCCAGACATAACTTTAGACAAGATGTACGATTTGTACTGTGAACATATAGGAGAAGCTGAGAAGGTCAGTAAGGCAATGTATATAAAAATATTTTATAAATATTTCAACCTTAAACGAGTGCCTCTTAAGAAAGATACTTGTAACAAGTGTGACACATTACAAGCGAAATTAACTCGTTGCAAAACTGCTGAGGAGAAAAAAACTTTAGATACAGAACGCGAAGAACATTGCCGAAAATGGGAAGAGGCTCGAAATAAAATGAAGTCTGACTTTATTCTGGCTACTCAATGTAAGGAAATAGAATGTCTCACGTTTGATCTCCAAAAAACTCTGCCAATGCCTAAGATTCCTACCGGAATTATTTACTATAAACGACAGCTTTGGCTGTACAATATGGGAATTTATTCCGCAAAGACTAACTTGAGTGAGTGCTTTGTTTGGATCGAAGGGATGGCTGGTAAAGGTGCCCAGGAAATCGGTTCTTGTCTATTAAAATACTTAAGAGAGCATATTTCTGAAGATATCGAGGAACTAATTTTATGGAGCGATTCATGTGGAGGACAGAATCGTAATATAAAGATAGTTTTGATGTTAAAAACTTTTTTGCATTCTCATCCCACCTTGAAAAAAATAACACAAAAATTTTTGATACCCGGACATAGCTACCTACCCAATGACAGAGATTTTTCCCACATCGAAACGGCAATGAAGAAATATCCAAGACTATACACTCCCGATGATTATGTGCAGGTTATGAAAGATTGCAAGAAAAAGAACCCGCTTACAGTTACAGTTATGGAAAAATCTGATTTTCTGGGAACTTCTAAAGTTGAAAAAATGATTATTAACAGAAAACGTGGTATTAATAAAGAATGTATTAATTGGCTACAAACCCGGGAAATATACCTGAAAAGAGACTCACCAAACTCAATTTATTTTAAAACAGATTTCCTTGGTAGTTCTGTGGAAGTAAATATAGGGAGAGCACCTGTTCGCGGTAGACCAGCTGTAATCTTGACGGAACATTTAGTACCCCTGTGGCCGTCGGGGAAGCCAGTATCACCAGCAAAACTAGCCGATATTCAATCCATCTTACACCTTATACCACAGGATGCACAGAGATTTTATAATGGTCTCATCAGTGATGATACGATAGATGACGACATAGATGGTCTGGACACTATGGATGTCGATATCGAATTCGATGATTACGTCGAATAAACGCTCTTAATAAGTAGATTTTTTAATAAAAGCTTTATTATAAATACAAAGTTTCATTTATATAATTAAATCCCTGGGTTGTGGTTCTTTTTTGTATATGAGAAAACCTATCAATTGATAAATGTTAAAAGGAACCACATGCACATTTTCTTAATTATCTAGAAAGTTTAAGAGTTTTCAGAACAAATTTATATACACATACTTAAATAAGTAATTTATCAATGAATTTAAATAAAATAAATGTTAATTTTACTTCATCTAACAGAGCTGCAAATGTTTTTGTAAATCCTTTGATATCTCAGAAGTGCGTTTTTGTTGGGTGGTTCCTTTTTGCTTAAATACGGACAAATGGGCTAAGAAAGCAGGACCTATATACTCTCCAGTCGAATACATAAGTCTCATCAGAAACGCAAAAAAACGCGGCAACGAATTTATAGTCAAAAAAATGAACTTCGATTCATTCTTTGATTTAAAGCTGTTAGCTGATGAAGTCAACTTGAATCTTAACAAAGATATTGACAGAAATAATGTAATGAAAGCCATAAAGTTCACAAAAAGTTCAGAGACATACCAATTCTGAAACAGCTATAAATCAGTTATCTGGACAAAAGCTAATGTCAAAATAGGCCGGCCTCGTGGCCGGACTGCTAAAAGAAAACAGCTGAAAGACATTACATTAAATGTGTTGTACACTGAAAAGTTGCCGATCCCCGATCGGAAAAAAGAAGACATTCGTCAACTGATTGCTTCAAACATTGTTCCAAAATTCAATGACAATTTTATAATGGTTTATTTTAACCCTTAACTTGGCAAGTGTACCAGAGGGCACGTGTAATTATGATATGAATTTCGGCATGTGACCTATAGTGCACGGGTCTATTTATAGAGAATACAAACAAAATATATTAAATGTCAATGTGTTTCAATAATTTTAGCTATAGCTTATTTCATAAACATTCATCTGTCAACGTCATGGTTTTTGTAAAACGTCATTTTCAAACATTATCCGCCAAAATGTTGAAACGGCAACAACGGAACTCGCGCCTTAAGGTAAATTAACTTATATTTTTTTATTTATTTGTTTTACTTGGTATATTTCATGACAGTTTTATTGTCAAATAACCAATTAATGATTGTATCGCTTTACTTGAACAACTTTCGCTGTATTTTGTTAGATATTTCGCTATAAACTTAACTGTGCCCTGTAGAGCACGCTGCGAACTTTATTGAAAACAGCTTTTGTACCCTGCAGGGTACATTGCCAAATAGGTTTAGTTAAGTTTGTGTGACCTATAGGTCACTTGCTTATTTAGCGTTGATTATTTTGTATGCTCTTGACCAGACAAACGTCCATAATAACGTTTTTTTTTTTAATAATTTTTCGTTTTGTTTTAGCGCATTATGGATGCTATAATACCGCAAAAAGAGTCAGACACAGATTCTGATATTTCTGAGCATATTGTTGAGCAAACGTATAGAGTAAGTGATACAGATTCGTCAAGTATAGATGAGATACCCGAGTCACCCAAAATTAATATACAATGCACGATCAACCCCAGTCACATTGTTGCCAAAACAAACGCCACTGGTTTTTCACCTTGCAGTTCAGTCCCTACACCAGCAGCATACATATCTATCAACTTGTCATCTGTAAATTCAAATAATGAAATAGTATCGTATCATGATAGCCCATCACAGGAAGTTCTTGAAGCACAATCTGCATTGATGGTACACTGCAATAATAACCCACCGTTAGAAATATCAAGTCCATGTCCGCCTGGAGCTAGTGATCTTGAAATGGATAGCGATAATGAAATTACAGCGATCGTTCCAAGGAGGTCAAAAAGAAAATTTTGTTATTCAGCCAAATCTTCGTTTTGTAAAAGACGATCTCTTTCGCCAAAACCTACGACATCCAAAAGCAGACAAAGTAACACATCAGATAAAGGAAATAAAATTAATAATAATAAAAACAAAAAAAAGTCAAATAAAAAAAACAAAGGATCAAATAGAAAAATTACACAAAATTTAGATTGGAAAAAAGATGTATTTTTATACGAAGTTCATAACACTAGAGAAAATGTTTTTACACAACCTGAAAAAATCAGATCACCAATTGAGTATTTTAAATTGTTCTTTACGGACAAAATAATACGACAAATTCGAGAGCAGAGTACATTGTACGCATTTCAAGTAAATACAAGAAACATTGCACTGTCAAATCAAGATATCCAAGATTTTCTTGCTATAGAATTATTGATGGGTATTATACAATTACCTGCCTATTCCGATTACTGGAGTTCGAAAACAAGGATTGAACAAATATGCCAAATAATGTCACTGAAGAAATACGAGTTAATTAGGAGATATTTACACTTTAATAATAATGAAAATATTGAAAACAGTACTGACCGATATTTTAAAATAAGGCCACTGGTAGAAGCCATTAGAAAGAATTGCAATAAGATTGAAGAAGAAAGTCGCATGTCAATTGACAAAATGATGATACCCTACAAAGGAAAAAAAGCTGGAAACCTACGGCAGTATGTCAAGCCTAAACCCAAAAAATGGGGATACAAATTATTTGTAAGATCAGGCGTATCAGGTTTTGTATACGACTTCCTGTTATATGGTGGAGAAAGTACCTTCCAGGCAATCACATTTAAAACAAAAGAGAAATCCATGGGATTAGGAGCCAAAGTAATATTAACATTATGTCGCACAATTCAGAATCCAGTTCTATCGGTGGTTTACTTCGATAACTTTTTCTCCAGTATCGAACTTATGACATACCTACGCGATGAAATGGGCATTTTATCCATAGGAACTTTCCGACAAAATAGAATACGTAAATGTGATTTAGAATCCGATAAATCAATAAAAAAGAAACCACGTGGTTCTGCCGATTACAGGGTTTGTAATGATCAAAAGATTATCATGGTAAAGTGGTTGGACAATAAACCTGTATTAATCGCGAGTACATATGTGGGTCTTGAACCTATGGGCATATGTAATAGATACAGTAAGGACGCTAAAAGATTTATCGACATACCCTGTCCCAAAATAATAAGTGAATATAATAAACACATGGGCGGGGTGGATCTCTCCGATATGTTGATTGCTATATACAGAACATATTATAAAACACACAAGTGGTATATGGCAATTTTTTCACAGCTTCTTGATATATCTGTAAATAATGCGTGGTTATTGTTTAGACGAGAATATGGTTTATTAATGACTGATGACAAATACCTTTGATTAAAACAATTTAGGTTAAAAATCGCTGAAGGCTTACAAGCAAAACAAGAACCTCCACTAGGAATGGATTTGCATAATATTCCGGGGCCATCATCTAGGAACATAATAATCAACCCTATAAAGGTACGGCCTGCTGAAGACTTACGATATGATGGACACAACCATTATCCTGTAGTGACAACCAAAGGTCGATGCAGAAAATGTAATTCGGGAAAAACTACTTTTATGTGTACTAAATGTGAAATGCGATTGTGCATAAAAAAGGACCGAAATTGTTTTGTAAGTTTTCACAATAGGGAATAACAAGAGGATAATTTTTATTTCTGTGTCTGAAACTAATATCTATAATAATGAGCAGATTAATTATTATTACATTAAGTACGTATTTAAAACTATGCCAGTTTTGGTCACGGACTAATATTTTGGTTCATTTGTAAGAAATGTTTTTTTATAATTCATAGATTTTGAATTAGTAAGTATGGTTATATTTTGCGTTCGATATTTTTGATCTCATAAGGAGGCTGTTAAGTTGGATAAAGCTTAATTACACAAATAATTAATTTTATATGTAAGTTTGTTCTACGAACAATTTGTGCTGTTTTTATTTGAGAATTTATGTTGTTTTATTTTTGAGTTTTGTTGAAATATTATTCTGTCATTTCTTTTAATAAATTACTGATTTTCATAGATACAAAATATTGTTTTTTTGTTATTTTTGTATATTATTACCGCACTACATTATTTTAGGCAAAAACGGCAAAGTGCCTTGCAGGGGACAAAAAAATGGTTGCCTGTAAAGTCGGTTTTACGGGCGAAGATTTTACGTGACAACGTCTTTTTCTCGATCATAGTTGAGTGGGAGAGAGACGCAAGGCATTCGGCGGGCCTCTCTCTCGTTCGGTGACTCATCGTAACGTTACCGAGCGTTACACTTTTTCATAAGTGACTCCCAGCCGCAACCTAATTTAAGACGTTGTCACGTCAATAACAGTAAAAGCTCATTCAAGCGAAATTGTTTATGTGCCCTTTTGGGCACTATTAATATTTAATAAAGTAACAAATGAATAAAAAACGTTGTGTGGTTTTATGAAACCACGGTAAAAGTGAAACTTACGATAATTATCGTACGTCACGCGACATGCGCTACACAGACCAAAAAGTTTGAGACGATGTAATAAAAGTTTCACTTTAATATAAAAAATATTATTTTTGGTATATTTAAGCTCCCCTAAAGCCATTTTAAAGTAAATAACTGGTTAATTTGAAGTTTTGTACTTTGCCAGAATACCATACCAACATGCACTTTGCATTTTGCCAAGTTAAGGGTTAAAGACACATTCCAAGAAAAAGTTCATTGTTAGTTACGTAAAATTAGGTAGGTACTCTATGTAAGGATTAAGAAAATAAATGATTTTGCAAAATAGAGTATTGATTTTATTACATAAATCATCTAAAAAGAATGTGTTTCTAAGGTCATAATTACAAAATTATTTAAATTTTGGTCCAAAAGGGCAAAAGTGCACATCATAAATATTATTTCTTTAAATTATAGTACAAATAATAAATATGTACTTTACTCCTGTAAAGTACATACCTAAATTCGCAAAAGTGTAAGGCTTATTTCACCCAAAAAATATATATTACAAATCATAAAAATGTCTCTAGTTAAAAATAACAAAACGTGCATTTGTGCCCTTGTTCCACTGATGCAGATGGTGCGATATAGTGCAGAGTTTATGCAACACGATCGGCCTGTCCGGAAACAACCTGAAGACGTACTGGGCCCTACACCTTCCAAGCTTATAAAGGCACCAGTTGCTGCAAGACCATCTTCAGATGTTCGCAATGATCAACTTGACCATTTTCCAATTTTTGGATCAAAAGGAAGGTGCAAACTATGTACTAAGGGTCAAACCACCGTTGCATGCTCCAAGTGCAAGGTCAGATTGTCTTTATTACCTGACAGAAATTGTTTCTTTAGTTTTCATAAAGAATAAATTGCTTATGTTATCTGTTTCCTAATTTCAATAATAAAAAATATTAAAAAACTAAACTTTTGGTTCATTTCAATTTCATTCCTTATTTTTGGCAATGTAGCTTGTGAGATACATACCCACTTGACAATAATTTGTTACATACTGGGCTATGTATCTTACGGGATACATAAAGTATCTTTACACTGAAAAGAATGGGACTTTTTTTAGATTTTTACTTGCATTCTTATTGATACTTAAATAGGTTTTTCTAAAAAAAAGTACGGAAATTTTGATGAAGTTAAGGGTTAATACCAGATAACAACTTACCTTACATTTCTCAAATTGATTCGCCACACAATAATATTGGCGATAAACATTTGGGACAATATAATCTGGCCATTCCCAGCTGTTCAGGATTACAAAAACCATTACGCGACGATCCCAGTTCTGATTCAACGATTTCTGATTGGGATTCGTTCATAACTAGGCCTCGTTTCAATCAATCCAAATATGTTGCTGAAAATATATATAACTACACATCGGACGAATCATCAAGAGATGGAGTCAGTGTTATCTCAACAAATCAGTCCAATCTATAATATAAAAATGAATCGCAAAATGTGTTGGTAAGCGCATAACTCGAGAACGGCTGAACCGATTTCGATAATTCTTTTTTTATTATATTCCTTGAAGTTCCTTGAAGTAAGATGGTTCTTATGGAGAAAAAACGTAAACACGGGCGAAGCCGGGGCGGACCGCTAGTTCAAAATAAAACTTGCAACCTAGATGAAGACCATTAGCCAGTCTACAACAGGAGAATGAAACACAATTTCAGCAGTTACTTCCCACACCTAACTATGCAAAAAATAAACCTTCAAAACCACATAAGAAAGCGATAAATACGTAAGCGAAGAAATATGTAAAAAGGAGAACAAAGAGAAAGGCACGAATAATAAGACTAAAAACAAAAATAAAAAAAAAAACAGAAATGATGATGAAGTCTGGTACTGTTATGCTTGTGCCGAGATAGAAGAGTTAGACATGGCGCAATGCATAGTATGTAAAGGATGGTACCATGAGAAATGCGTAGGGCTCTCCAAATGTGATATAGAGTTTATTTGTCCATATTGTTAAATATCTTAATTAAGTATTAGTTTGCACAAGACTGAATATTGTAAGACAAATTACCCATATTAATGCAAAAAAGATGTGCTTTCGGATCTCAACACATCAATATTTTAAAAAAACTCACTAAGAAAAACATTTTGTTAACATAGTGTCTAGAAAAATGAGAATGCAAAATTAGTAGTATAATTAAAAAGGTCGATCCATCCATTAATGACTTCTTTTCTGCCTTAAGACCAATTCATTATGATATCATTGTACAAGCAACCAAAATACTGCGAAATTATGACATAGATTTATGAGACACCTAAGTTCGCAATGAATCTGACCACCACCTTGAAACAATGCTGCAATATTGCAATAATGTATGCATTAAAGAAGCATGTTGCGGCCTGAACATCGACGAGAAAGCATGTTTGTTTGGTGCTAAAGGGCCATTAGGGTCGACAATTACATTTTCATGACGGATCTTTTATATATTCTCGTTCACTGTGGGCCACATGAAAGCGTTAGAGCTCTAGACTATGTCGCTCGTACCCCACAGCCGGCGCCACGAAGGCCAGCGCTACTGGCACCACGAGTCCGGCTTTGACTGCAACGCAGTTGATTCGCTGGAGTCATGAACGATTGAACACCTGACCGTAAGGCAACATGAAAATGATGTGAATAATACGTGACACAGATGTAGCAGGCCAGTCAGTTTGGGACGGTAAGTATTTCAGAGGGTTGATTCAATACATACCGTTCATACCGTCTTACGTCTACCGCAGTTCATTGTAACTTATTTTCTTTGTTAATGGCTCCACTCCTCTCACAACTTTTCCAAAGTCCAAGTAAATGCCCAAAATTATGTTTTAGATTCCCCTCAAAGAGTACAGTACTATTAAATATTTCCATTTTCCCTTTTCAGATGTAAATTGTAAATAATTTGACACAGTTTTTATTTATGACCACAGCCACAGAGCACAGAGCAAGTAGTGGCAAGTATGAAGTAATATAGGTACCACAGCCTACAGAGCTATGCTATAGTGCGTTTCACGAAAGAGTTCCCCTGCCGTTATGTTGGCATACCTGACTGTCAAAAACGTCAAAGAGCTTAGAAGCGTTACAGAGTTGTCGAGGTTTTCCGAGATTTATAAATGTTTTAGAGATTGGCATCATGCCGCATACGCTTAGAAGTGGTGAAAGAGAAATGGTTCTGTAACGCTTCTAAGCTCTTTGACGTTTTTGACAGTCAGGTATGCCAACATAACGGCAGGGGAACTCTTTCGTGAAACGCACTATACAGAGCATAGAGGAATGAAAGTAATTTAAACTGCTACAGAGTAAGTAATAGATGATTACAGAACATCCACAGAAGAAAAAAAATTGAAATGACTACAAATTGACTACAAACAACGTGACTATTAATATTTTATTTATTATTTTTGTATTTTATTTTTATTTATTATTTTGTATCAATCCATAGTCTTTTTACTGTACCAATGCAAACTTAGCACCCCATCAATGGAATTTTGGGTCGAAAATGACCTTGATCGATAGGTCTCCGTTAGGTCCTTTAAGGTCCCACAATTTTTTCGTTAGGTCCCCTTTAGTTTTTTTTTTAATATTTTTTTAAATTTTGGGTATAAAAAAAATACACTTTAGCACCCCATCCATAGAATTTTGGGTCAAAAATGACCTTAATCGATAGGTCTCCGTTAGGTCCTTTAAGGTCCCACAATTTTTTCGTTAGGTCCCCTTTAGTTTTTTTATAAATAATTTTTTTTTTAATTTTGGGTATAAAAAAATTACACTAGCACCTCATCCATAGCAAAATTGGCGAATTTTATCAAAATCGTATTCTTTACCGTTAGGTCCGTATAGGTCCATCATTGAACTTGTTAAATTATTTATTTTATTAAAATTATAAAATAATTAAAACCTGCCCATATCGATAATCGTCGATGTATCGTTTAGCGATATGATCAAGACAAATAATCGAGTCATGTTTACTCGATCATTGATGTGGCCTCACGAGACTATCATGGAAAGAAAATATACTCAAATTTAATCTTTATGAACTAAGCGATAAAGTTGAATTTAGAACGCGATTTTGAACCGCACTCCCCACGAGACTATCTTGGAAAGAAATACAAATTTAATCTTTATGAACTAAGCGATAAAGTTGAATTTAGAACGCGATATTGAACCGCACTCCCCACGAGACTATCTTGGAAAGAAATACAAATTTAATCTTTATGAACTTAGTGATAGAGTTGAATCTCGTCAAACTCGTCTCGTTTAAACTCGTCGCTTAAAAGGTCGTAAATTTTTACGACTTTCTTTAGTGACGGACTACTTCTAGCTATCGTTGTTGATAAAAAAATATTTTTATAAGTATAATTTGAAATGAGATGAGAAATAATCTTTATTATATAAAAATTTTACACAAATGCACAAAAAGGAGTATTATTGTTTATTTTGTAAGTATATATTTATTAAAATTTTCGCTCGGTTACTTTTAACTGGCAGAACATTTTAATGGTACGGAACCCTTCGTGCGCGAGTCCGACTCGCATTTAGCCGTTTTTTTGTAATGTTAATCTTGTAACCTTTCTATTATGTAATTTGTTTATATATGTATGTATTAATATTGCGTATGTTTCAGATTATATATTTATGTCATTTCGTTCAGACTGTCATAAACTTTTAGTACTACTTTTGATAATGTTCTTAGAGACATATTTATTTTATTGAAATGTGCTGTGATGAATGAATACATATTCAAATACAAATAAAATGGCTTTTTATTGTTTTTTCGTATGCATATAATAATGATGAAAACGTTACAAATGACCTGTGTAGTAGTTTTTATGAATATAATATTAAGGTGATTGCTACGATCTGTTCCCAGCCAATGTTCCGCTAGATGGCGCTGAATTCTACATTTCTAGTTTATTTGAGTTTTTGCGTAATTGGAAAACCTTAAAGTCGTAGGAATAGTCATGGCGGTTACTGAATATTATATTTTATTGAAATATGTCATATCATTGCCTTAAAATCCACCCGATTCGGTAAAAAAATGCATTATAACATCTGTCATTGCATACAGGGTCGTTTACACACACAGACGTATACAAAAATGATAAAGATTTAAGTCTAGATGGCGTGAATCGTGAAACACAGACGTATACAAAAATGATAAAGATTTAACTCTAGATGGCGTGAATCTAAAACAAGTTTTCCATTTTTCTGTATGGGTAGACAAAACTTCAAAACGCCACCTGCTACGGTTTATATTAGGAACGATTAGCTTTCCGCCCGCATTTAAAAAAAAAAACCCGCATAGTTCCCGTTCCCGTGGGATTTCCGGGATAAAACCCATTCAATGTGTCCAAGTTACGTTCTATATGTGTGCTAAATTTCATTGTTATCGGTTCAGTAGTATTTGCGTGAAACACACACATGATACACATCCTCACAAACTTTCGCATTAGTAGGAAGTAGGATTGTTATAAAAATAAAAGTTATATTTGTTGACGTAAACTATTTTGTTGTAATTTTGGGAAATAAATAATGTCAAAATTGATTACAATAAAACTCAGTTTTATTTTATTACATTACACTATTGTTTTTTTTATCAAAACATGTATTTGAAGTAGCATATACCTATGATATAATATTATGCTGATCCAAGCATTTTCACTCAAAACTAATATCACTAATGATTTGTAAAAGTAAATTATTTCAATATACATTTCATAACCAACAAGTAAGAATAATTATTCATACAACAACAAATCTAAAACACTATTTACTATGGAAAAAAACCAGGAAGGTGAAAAAGATATTTACGATTTCGACGCACTCGACTTTTAGTAAAATATAGTAGGTAAAAATTAAACAATGGTAATGTAAATTCTAAACAAACTACTACCAAAATACAATTAGAACAAAAATCATTTGACTTGTTTATTTCACCCAGAGGCCAGAGGCGGCTCGTGACAAAATTGTATAGGTGTTCACTTGAAATAAAACAACGAAAATACAATAGCGTTAGCGGGATGATTTATTACAAAAAAATGAGCACCACATTTTATAAATGTCTATAACACTAAAAATTACAAAGTACAGGCTATTTCAAAACGAATTCAATGACTAGGTATCAATAATTAGTAAATCACCGAATTTGCATTCGCGAGCGTAGGTATCCATAGTGTTTGTCACTGACGGTCACTGACCTCTATAACTTATAGTTATAGAGGTCAGTGGTGTTTGTTGTGTAAACATGTATGTATTTGAGTAGTTAGTAGCATATTATATTCTGAATTTCTGATCCATGCCTATTCACTCAAAACTACCTAATAACACTAATGATTTGTAACAGTAAATTATTTCAATAGGTAGGTATTTGAACATTTCCCAACAAGACGTAAGAATAATTATTCGTAGGTATACAAGATACAATAACAAATCTAATACACTATTTATTATTTTATTATTTACTAGCGGTCCGCCCCGGCTTCGCCCGTGGTACATGTTTACGTTTTCTCTCCATAAGAAGTAAGAACCATCCTCGTACTTCAAGGAATATAATAAAAAAAGAATTAT